>VZTO01012540.1:20517-60690 GCA_013400615.1 Syrrhaptes paradoxus
TGTCCAGTTTACACAGGGTGTGAAGCTGCGTGTCCCTTTTTCAGACCACTTTTAGGAACTTTTCAGGAACTTTTTAGGAACTTTTCAGATTTTCTACTTGATCTTCTACAGGATAAAAGTGCCATGGGCAATACTGTCTAGACCTCTGATTGAATTTGCATCTTCCCTGGAGTTTTCTGACTAGAGCATCCTTTACCTGAAGCACAGCATCCTAGACTGGACACAGTCCGTCAGCGGCGGCCCACCCAGAGCTGAATAGTTAGGACTCACGTTCTTGGCAGGGCAGGCTTCTGTTTGTACCTACCAGTGTAACCTGGAACTTCTTTTTACAACAAAGCCATCGTGGAGTTAATTTGTGTTAAGCTTGTGATGTGTAATTAGCCTTTCCCACCCTGCTCCTTCATGAAGACTTTTTGCTCAGCTAGTTGCATCTCATCCTGATTTTGTGAAGCTGATGATTGTTCTTATCTAAGTGCTGTACCACTCACTTGTCTTCACTGAATTCCATCATAGCTTTAATACTATTTTTTTCCCAATTTGTCCAGACAATTTTGAATTCTAGTTTTGTCCTTCAGTGTACTTGCAGGTCCTTCTTAGCTTTGTATCATCCTCTGATCTAATAAGCATCTTCTGTTCCAACAGATGTAATACACCAATAAATGACTGGTTGCTGGATTGTTCCCTAATACAATAAGTATTTATTATCTTTACTGTTATTACATAAGAAACTATATTTTAGCGAGTTCAGCAGCAGTGTGATATTGGATACAACTTAGAGGTGTCTGCTCTGTGACCATAAAAGTGATGGCAATGCAGAGTAGAGAGACCTGAGCTAGCTAGTATATAGATCACATAAATGCTCACTAAACTTGAAATAGTAATTAGTAGCATAATTTGCACTGCTCCATCTAATTCTCTAGGTAGTAGTTGGTTTGGTTTTTTTCCCCAAGAAGCTCACATCTGCAAAAATGTGCTGCCGGTTTATATATGGCTGTACCATTTATCATGCCCCTGCTGGAAAAAAAAATAATAATTTAGGTAAAAATAGTGATGACTTAGCTTTTTCATGGGATGAGATATAATTCTTCTCAACAGCTACATCCCATGCCAGGCACCTGTTAGTAAAATCTAATTGTTTAATTAAAAAGCATAATTAATAATATATGTTGCCATTTGACTTTCTCATATTTACTTTTGCTTCCTAAAATTTGCATCACTGTGTCATCAAATGTCCTCTTTCATCAAAACTACCGATTACTTACAAATCAAGCATGGGAGATCTTGCTTTGCATCCACACAAATGAAAGAAGATCCTGAGGAAGTCCAGAATTGTGTTTGCTGCTGTCTTTGAATAAAGATGCAAGACTCCAGTATAAATACACAGAGTGCACAGAAACCTAGGGGAGCCCTGCAGGATTCACCCAAAACATGAAGACCTGGGACCACAGTATTGAGACCTCTGTCACTTGCTCCAAATCTGCTGTTTCAGGGCCTGGAGCCGTGCAGCGGTGCTTTTGCCATGCTAAGTGTGTAAGCAGGCTTGCGGCAGTCAGGCGTCACCCGGGCATGGTGCTCTTTGGTCAGGCTTCTCGCTAGTCCAGGATGTGTCAGCGCTCCTCATCCTGGTGAGATCCCAGGACAGCTGAAGGCAGGGGCAAGTCTGCAGACACTATCTGCTGGAGGCTGCACAGGTGATCTGTTGCTTTTTGTCGGTCATTCCTTTCAGTTAAAAACCATTTTAATTGGCCGTCCTCAGTAGTTTCAGCTGGGAAGGCATCAGATACATGCAGGCGGCAGATAACCTGGAGAGCACGTAAGTATCCAAGGAGGAATTGTGGAAAAGTGGTGGTCCAGAGAGACATCATCATGTGTGTAGCGTGCAGCTAATGAGATCTGCTTGTTGGATGAGAGCTGGCAGTAAATCAATGCAAATTTGAGCAGGGAGAGCACAGGGTAAGGGCCATTTCTTTCCATGCAGCCCTGGTGCAGAAGGGTCCCCGGTGGCTCTTCACCTATGAGGGTGGTTCAGGAGCCCCCAAGTCATTTAGGAGTTTTAAAAAAGTTATCCTATATATCTTTTTAGCTACAGTCTCTAATGGGATGCAGCAGGGAACTTGTGTCCCTGAAGTAATTTAAAAGTTGTTTGGAACAAAAACCAGAAAATAACCATTTAGGTCCCCAAAATAATTATTTGCAAGAAGAAATAGCTGCAGTTTAACATGGGAGGAAGAGAAACCAAGCCAGCAGTAGCCCCAGATCAGCCACAAACAAATGTGCAATCTGTTAGCACGGTGATACATCCAGAGCAGCACTATACGTCTATGTCTTTGCTGTTGTGCAGGATGCAGTTTGTATGAGGGCTAACTGCACACGTGGGGACCGTGGTGATGCAGCCTGGCACACGTGTCTATGGGGAGATGTGTGTGCCCCTGTTCCCCACGGGGTTCAGTGGGTACTGGAGCACCATCTCATTTGAAGGTGAGGTGGGTGTGTATATATGTGAGCTGCAAGTTACCGCCGTGCTGGAATGGCCTACACCTGTTTTAAAGAAAACACATTTCTGTCGGATAACCTTGGCATCTTTTTCTTTGTGCAGAGGGACATAGGAGCAGCAAAAGTTAGTGCTGACTGTGGCCCTGAAATGTTCTCTTAACCATACGAGTCAGCCACCACGTCTTGTCAATTATTAGATTTTCATAAAATACTCTTAGAAGCAAACTTCTGAAATTATTAAAAGCATGCTGGAAAAAAAAATTGTATTTTTTTAAAAGTGATAGTTCGGTTTGCATATATTATCTTAAGTATCTCTGTGTGTGTCCATGGAAGTGTATTCTCTCCCTGTCATGTGTATAAACGGTCTCAAACCCCATCTACTTTCATTTAAACCTGGTCACAATCAATAAGTTTTTCAAGTGGTTAATTCTTGCCTGTTTGAGCGGGAAGTATTTTCTCGTGTTCTAAATTAGATAGCTGTCCAGATAAAAATGATGATAACATAGTTAACACACACACCCCCACAACTATTTACAAAGAAAAGACACAGCAGTGTGTTTTGGTTAAACAGATTATTTACAGCTCTCTTTGCGCTTTATTTCCTTTATTTCAGTATTTCAGCCACTGCCTAAGAAATTGATTGTCTCTGATGCAGATATATTGTTACACAAAGCCCTTTGATTAGAGGAAGAAACGTCTATTTAACAACATGGAAAGGAAATTAAAGAGCAAGAACAGTCTTAGCTGCAGTATTTTCTATGGCCTTGAAAACCTTCAGCCTGAGTCTCAGCTGCTATAAATTGGCATCTACTCCAATATCTTAAAGCTGTGTTGGTTTATGTGACCCGAGGAGATGACCTCTGGGATTTGTGGGACCACTGTATAAATACCAGAGCTTTCAACCTGCCAGGCTGAAAATAAATAATGCTTTTGGTCCAGCCCTGTCTCTGTGTTTTTGTGTTGCTCCTTGATTTAAGCAGCATTGCATGAAGCAGCAGAGGGGAGAAGGGAGCTGTCTCCTCACTGACATGCTAAAAAATGCACTTTTTTGGTAGGCAAAAGCAGTGGTGGCAGAGCTTTCCAGTACTGACTGAGGGGAAAACACTTCTCCTGAGGAGCCATTGGGAGGGCAAGAAAACTTTGTTCCTTGGAGCGACTCATTTGCCACTGGAGTGACATGGAAGTACGTGGAGGAAAGAGGAACAACATTCCTGTCTTTCAGAGGCTGAAACTGAAGGGGTAAGGTGCTGCTCTTGCAGTGCTGCGGCACTCTCTTTGTGCCTACACAGATGCTTCATTCATGTGAGGGCAAAACAGGGTCCCCACCAGCTCCACCTGTGCAGTCGGGCCCATCTGCAGTGGGTGGGCAGATGGACACACCAGGACAAGCATGGGAAAGCTAAATGGTTAGGAACATGCCTGAGGAATGGGATTTTTTACCGATGTGTTTTTTCCCCTGAGATAAAAGAATCAGGGATGAACCCTGGTGCTGGGAGATGAAGATGGGCAAAAGGTGCCAACCTGAGCTTTATCCAGAGGAAAAAGGCAGCAGCCTGTGAGGTGCCAGGGATGCTCTTGGCAGCGCAGCAGGTTTGCTGTATCAGCAGGCGTAGCTGCCGGCTGCTATCATCATAAACCTCCAGCTATTTTAATTTCTTCAAAACAAATGCAAAGTTTGCCCCTAAATGGGTACAAAATGCTCTGAAAGGTTCTTGGACTTTTTCTAACACTGGAAAGATGCAGTGAATCAGTGAAGGATGTTTTCCAAGCATGGCAGAAAGAGGCATTTCTACATTTCTGTCTTTGTGTGTGCTCTGATTCTCCTGCGCTTTGCAAGAAGGAAACATGGCAGGAGGGGATGGCTCCAGGGCAGCCAGTGCTGGCAGAAGAAATCCTAACAAGAAGAAGCCATAGGACTTAACTGCAGAGGCTACAGACTTTTCCTTTTTACGCTTACTAACTTCTCAGAGGGGTCCTGCTACTGCTGACACCAAAGGTTAGGGGACTTTGGGTTTTATTTTTTATTATTTTGCACATGTAGGAATGAGATAGCTGGTGAAGCCATTAGGATTCTGCCACAAGGATGTGCCCAACTGCTCAGGATGAAGACACATCTCCTGGGCTGTGCCTCCAAGTCCTCTGGGCCAGGCCATTGCCTCCAGCTCTGCCAGGAGGCTGTAGGATGTTCCTCTAGTAATCTGGCTGGTGGAAGAAGCCACTGTTTTACTCAGGCACTCAAGGAGACCTTCTACAGCTTGTTCACAGCCAACCTGGTTATCCACTGCCACAGACACCTTGGGAACCTGAAGAAATTAATTATGCTTAAAAAAAGATGCCATGCCTGCTTCCATTTCTGACAGCTGGGCATTTTTCACTGCAGAGGAGCTACCCCACAGGTCCTGCAGAACACAGCCAGTCGCTGAATCCCCACAGGTAGTTTAGCCTGATAGCCTGCTCAGGTAACCAAGCCCAAGTTTACTCCTTTCAGCTGTGCATCCAGCCCCAGTAATAAGCTTTTAAACCTGGTGAAACCCAGCTGCTGTAGGTCTTGCTGCCAAGGAGCCCCACCACAGACAGTGGACACCAGCCCCATGAGCAGGAGCTCCTGACACCATGATGCTGGACCACACGTTTCTAGATAAAATTCACATTGGCATATGTTTCCATTGCTAAGCAGACTAAATCCAACTTCTACAAATACCACAGCTTATCAGGGCTGTTCTCTTTATCACTTTTATTGCAAATTGGCTCAACTGTACGGGCTCCTGGAGCATGAAGCCGCATCCAGCGATGTCTTAGCAAGAAGCTAAAGTATGAAGGAGAGCCAGCTGCTTTGTTCTGCAGTATTTGTGAGGTAATAATAGCAACGGTAAAGGGAAGTAAAATAGAGCGGTTTCGCTGTGGGATTTTCTTTAAAAGTAAGGATTCAACGGAATATAAAATGATCAGTGATTTTAGGCACTTTGATGGACTAATGTTTGATTCTAACAGAATCATTTTCTGAGAAGAGCAGAAAGAAAGCTGTGTCAAGAGGAAACGACCCTCACTTTGTATAGCGACGCTGCTGAGTAGCACCGCCGGAGCCCTTTATTTAAATAGGAATAATTATTTTGCACAGGAAACCTGGATTTGAAAGCTGCTCCACTGAAAATGACTCCTGAAGGGGAATATATCTGCTGCGTTCACCAAAACCTGAAGGCTGGTTTCCTATCACAGAGGATCATCTGCATTATGGCTAAAATTAAAGCAAAAGGAGAGGAAAAAAAACAAGAAAGGACATAAAACTCACAAATGCCAGGTCCAAAACCAAGTTCTTTCCACGAAGAAGTGGTGAAATGTCTCTTGAGTGAACATCTGATGTAGATGTAGACAGAGCCAAATAACAATAATTATGCCACACTTGGGTTTCCACTCGAAAAGGGATCCCTACTGGCTCCTGGCTGTATGATGTCCTCTCACTGCTCTACACCTTCTGCCTTCCATTTGGTTTCTAGCAGACCTGTGAGCTCTCATCAAAACCTTTCCTGTGGACAGCACTCATGGTGAAAGACTGGCAAATTTCTCTGGCCAAAAAACTGTAAGTGGAGAGCTGCTTCGGCTGCTGACGCGGGGTTTGTGTGCAGTCAGCCCGCGTTGCAGCCTGCTCTCTCCATCTTCTCCCCGACCCTAAAATCTTGGATGGAGCAGACGAGGCAGCGCCTGCATGAAAGCTGGATCCTCTCTGGGCAGGTTTTGACCACTCTACCTTTCCCATAAAGCAAATCTATAATTAAACAATGATTTGAATTCTCAGACCATTGTGGTTTCCCACTTCAGTTATGAAAATGAAGAGTGTCTGGTGGGTCCCACTGGAAGTGACTCTCACAGGCTTTCCTAAGCTTGCAAGGAACTTCTCTGCATGGGCAAGAGCAGCATGACTCCTAACTGGGATCCAGGGGTGTCCTAAGGAAGACCAGCAGAATCAAATGGGGGAAGAAAAAAGCCTCCACACACAAATTACAACAGGATTGTCTGATTTTTCTCAGAAGTAGCACGGTGACATCTGAAGTTTCTCTGAGCAGTAGAGGATTTCTGTGGGGAAAAGTGTTCATTACTGATCACTTACAAATCATCTCCTCGCCTTTCAGGCAGCGTGCTCAATCTGTGCTGGCAAGAGAAATCAATTCATTGCAACTAATGGGCCTAAATGACCGGTTAAAGCGCTGCAACGGTGCAAGGACCAAAGCGTGCTCCTCAGCCACATGATGGCAAAAAAGCCTACATCATTTCTAGAATGAAAGTAAGAAAAGAGGAACAAGATGCTTTAATAAAACAACCACTCTCAGACAAAAATAAAGGCACAGAAGCTGGCAGGCAGCACAGGGTTCCCGTGGTGAATGCACGCTCAGAAGTGAAGCTCAGGTGAAAGCCTGAGCAAGAAGAATCTGGCTCTCTGGGAACAGGGATGCTGAGCACCCTGCCATGTGCCCCAGCTCGACTTAGGAGGGGGTCACTCTAGACAGATCCATAGGAAGCTGGGCAGGCTCCAGAAGAGGCAAGCCTGCCTAGAAATTGAATGTTGTTGGCCTCTAGCAAAGCCTTGCTTGCTCTCTCTCCAGTTTCTGATACAGGCAGTCTGGGGCTGTATGCAAATGGTCTCAATTTGGTGTGGTAAAAACATACTGCTGTTCTGTTCTGCCTGCACGCAGAAAAAGATACTAAAAAGAAAATTCTTGCCACTGTTTGGGTAATCCATACGAGTTTTGTGCTACATCTGGCAAACAGAGGAGATGCAAGTAAGAAAGAGCAGGGTTGGCTGATAATTTAATTTCGTTTCATTTGCCTTATAGGCTCTCTGTGTTGAATTAGAGAGTCATAGAATGGTTTTGGTTGGAAAGGCTTGCAGTCCTGAGCTTGCTGCCAGCTAACAACTTTTTAACAGCTCTGAACGTGCTCCACTGGCATTCGGTGTGGTGACTACAACCATAACACAACGAAATAAAAGCATTTCCTCCCTCTACCCCTCAGTGAAAAGGAGAGGCATTCACGGCAAATGTAAACAGTTTAGCGCAGGCACACACCTGTGTGACCATCCCTGGGGGCTGTTCCTACAAGGTGAACCTCACACCATCGTGGTCACCTTCGTCACCACCACATCCTGCCATCCGTTTGGTCCTGTGACCCTCTGAGGAGCCACCGTCCATGCAGGCTACACCCTCACTGTTGTGTGACAATTAGACTAAGGAAGACACTCGGGAGAATTTGTTTTCCTTAAAACAAATCATCCAAATCCAGCTCTTTGAAGATGAAAGGAGCAGGGCGTCTTTCCTGTAGTGACTTTCCTAGATCATAAAGCCAAGTGTATTTTATTTTCCTCACTCTGTAAGAAGCTTTGGTGGGAATAATGCAACTGCAACACAACATTGCGTAAGCAGCTCATACCAATATCTTCCTTTCACATTTCTGAGTGTTTTTCCCCTCCCTTGGCAGAAGGTATTTTCTTAAAACATGTAATTTATTTTCTGCAATTTCTGTGGTTTCTATAATTACAAAACTAGAAGAATAAGACTTTCGAAGATATTTCTATAACTTATTCATTCACAGGTCATCTACCTATATATTCTATACCTATTTGTTCAAATACATAACATACCAGCAATAGTAACTGCTTTAATGCAACAGCTGAGGTGGTATTGCCCTCACACACACACCCCCCAGCAATAAAAATCATCTTGACCCACACAAAAAGCCTCCAGAACTGTCAATGTCATGACATTAAAAAGGAAGGTTACTTGACAAAAGGCTTGGCTAGAGAAATGATTGCAGGCATAAAGAGCTTGGTATGCATACGATCAGATGCCAAGGAAGGTTTTCAGCAATTCCAGGCAAGACATTTTTCTGGGGACCCATGAATTCATGCAATAAATGCCACTAGCAGAAGGCTCAATACTCACACCATCACGCAGCCTCGTCCACAAGCCCTTTTTTCTGTCATCAGCCACCACACAGAAACGTCGGGTTGTTCCTAGGCTCTCTTCTGGAGTGAAAGAACTTTTCCTGAAACAAAACCCACTGCTGTTTGGTAACTTGCTCAACAGACACTGCCCATACGCAGCATGGACAAGGCTGACCCAGTTTGGGCTTCCTTTGCTGTATACAGACATGCAAGGCTTCTCTGACCCCTCAAATATCACATCACGCTATTAATTCCAGTGGGCTGCAAAAAACATCCAGCCCTCAGATTATTTCAGACCTTTGAACTGAAAACCAAGCAAAACATAATATAAAAAAAAAATAATAACTATGCCTCATGGTCACGGCTATACCATGCGGGGCCGGAGAAGGTGTGTAGCCAAACGCCGTGAGCGTGGACCCGGCCGGTCTCCTCTAGGGAAGGCTGATGTTGAGCCATGCAACGCTGCTGCCGCGCTTGGCCTGGGGCGAGGGACTGCTCCTCGCAGGGGAGCAGCCTTCGGCACCAAAGCTGTGGCCACCCTGTGTCTGAGAGGACATGTGTGATGGGGGCGAACATCAAAGGTTTCTGAAGTCTCTTCTCTAGAAGTATCTCGCCTCGTTTTGGAAACACTGACATTATCCGAGGGGGGTACGCTCCGCACACAGAGGCGTACAAAGTCGTCACAGCTTGTGGCTCCCACGAGCACTTCTCCGCTGCCAAAGAAGTTCCAGAGTTGACAAGAAACCAAGCAGTTTTCAGACAAGAAAAAATGTTGTGACCCCTCTTGGCAGCTGACAACTGTCCCAAAAGTCACTGCAGGGTGGGGTTTAACATAAGGAAGTGTGAATAGAGAGTGTTTCGGCTCCTGGATCATTAGTTGGTGAATTTGAACCGTTTGCTGCGTCCGCTCTGCAATGCCCTTGTGGCCCTCCAGTGCCGCGGTCCTTCTCTGTCCCTGCGAGCCATCCCTGTATCTCCTCTCCATCCCACGTGCTCGTTCTCAGCAGGCTTCTGGCTCAGCACACTTGTGATACATCCCAACTGGCTGGTTGACCTGGTGGTTTTCCACATCACTTGCGACCTTGGGCTCCTTTCAAACCAGCCCCGGGGCTGATGCAAGGTATACAACTTTACGGCACGAACTCTTCTTGATTCTGCAGCAATTGTATTTCCTTTAAGTATTTAAAACAAAAATGAATCAGAGAAGATTGTGTGAAGAAACCACGGAGCTGCAAGGCAGAGGTTTTAATCCCTCCTCTGTCACCAGCTCGCCATGCGATCTCTGCCCTTGGGCACGGCACTCCTCTGCGACGCTGCTCTGCCCAGAGGAACGAGTAGACAACAGGGATTATTTCTCGCTGTGATACTCCCCGAGATGTAGGCAAGAAAAGAGGATGCAGAGCTGGCAAAAAAAGCCCTCAACAGTTTGGCATCTGCTAGCCACACCGCTGAGATAACCACTGCCTGCCTGCAGCCCAGCACGCCCGGGCACACGGAAAGGGCACAAAGGGACAGTTTGGGGCTAAAGCCGTGCAGCGAGGTGTCCTTGGGTACGTGCTTCCTTCTGTAGCATCTGTGCGCATCCTGCACCTGGGGACTGCACTTGAGGATTTGTTACCTGAACAGGCAATTAAGGGAAAAATAAAATAAAATAAAAATGAAAATAAAGTAATAGTATAATTTTTTAAAGACTCTTCCACTTTTGACTGTTTTTGTCACCCCAAGCCCCTCTTCCCAGAGCCACGGCACAAGAAAGGATCACCCCGACTCCGCTCTCCTTTTAAAATGCTTCTTTTTATTTCAGTGGTTGTACATTGGGTGAATGAATTTTAACGTCACAACAGAAATAGAATGGCTATTTAACAGACCACTAGTAGTTATATGCTGAAAAAGAGTGAATGGAAGGGGGTTTCTTTTAACTGTTACTTGAAATATTGTACGCATCGTCAATTATGCTGGATGAGAGAGGCAAACAAAAAGGTATTTTGGTGAGGTGCTGTATCCTTTGAAGAAAATAAACGCTGAGACATCTCAAGTCACTTGAAACCATGTCCCAGGTACAGTATTCACTGTCTCTGTGTTGGCCCATCTCATGGTTTTTTTTAGGGGGTTTTATTTGTTGTAGTTTTTTTAATTAAACAAAGCATTTAAAATTTAATCATTTTCTTTAGACTTTCTTTTTAAAATATAAACAAAGTTTTGGCAAATAATATTTATACAGAAAAATAGTTTTAGATCTTCCCAAATTTTGAAATAGTCTATAAAATTACTTTATAAATAAATAAAATGCAGAATCTGTTGTACACATATTTGCACATCTCTGTAATTGCCTCCTTACTGTTAGCATAGGTTTGTACTTGTACAGTTTTCAGGAATATTACAAAGTCATAAAGTCGGAAAGTGGATCTCTTATTAAAAATACATTTTCTCTTTTTTTGTCTGTCAGTTTATCTGGATGAAAGACCTGATGTATCTGAAGCTTCGTCATCCATGGGCAAAAATAGTAGTATTGGATTAATTGTAAAAAACATAGAATAACAGTTATTTCGAAACATAAAAAGTTCACACAAAACAATGTCTTGAAGAGTTATCTACATAAAATATTTAAACAACATGGATAATTTACCATTTAGTATTATACAGTAAGCTACCCAAATGCCTAAATTAACTATTATAAAAAAATAAAAACAACTTTGACAGATATAGGCAAGTTGCAGTGTCAACTACCTAGTTATAATGACTGAGAAAGTCTACAAATATTAGTGTTTTCATAGTATATAATGGTGATACCTTAACTGCTAAAGTAACAAGTTAAGATACGTTATATTTCCACAAATTAAAACTAACGCAACGTTACAAGCACTATGTTAATTTTACAATTGAATCGTGATTTTTCTTTTTTTTTTCTTCCGGATGATCAAATCTCCAGCTTTATATATAAATAGATAGTAATTAGACATCGGACAAACAAGATTTAGCCTGGAAAATAATTTCCTAGACAAACAATTCTATGGTTAGTGCCTTCAGTCGTTCAGAACAGGCAGTGCTACCGAAGTTTAAAATAGTTTACAATCAATCTGAAGAGGTTAAGTTAAAATACTGCAATCACTAATAATGTCCACATAGAAAACTTATGCTGCAAACAATTATACATAATATCCACTTATAACAGCTGTCTTGTTTTTTTAAAACAATAATTTAAAAACTATGTCATTTATGTGATACATGTGCAACATATAAAATGTGAAATATGAAATATTTGGTACAATAGTGCTTGAAACAAATCTTAAATCAAACAAATGAAATTTTAATTACACATATATAATTACCTTGTAAATCAACAAAGTATTTAAAAAAGTAAACAACATTAAAATCTGCTTCATCCATATATATGTATGTATGTATATATAATATGTATATAACTGTATTAAAGATATCTTCATACTTTTGTGACATAAAATATGTTTTTAAAGAAAAACAATTAAAAGTACTATTTTTTTTTCTCCACTCTAATCTGGTTACAATCTTATAATCCAATTTAAAAAAAATGCAAATACAGTAATGATTTATTAAACTGAATCTCATTCTACATTCTTAGTGTTCAGTTAATAGCCTAGATTAAAGTCACCTATGAAGGTTCAGTGACTCAAATGAATTTTAATTAAATTAGAGTGTCATACAAATCTCTTCATCTACAGCCTTCTTTTTCGCCTTTTCTTTTGTTAGTCTTTTGTTTGTTTGTTTGATTGATTTTATACTTCTAGAAGTTACTTCTTAACAGCTTGGATCTTTTTGGTAACCTGACTATGAGTTTGAAAGATTATTCGCTTCTGGTGAGATTTGACTGTTGGCATCAGGCTCACTTTCATCAAGTCTGATGTGACAAAATTTAGGCACTTCTGCAAAGTCTCTTTTAAAAACATTATAAATATACTCATAAAATAATATTCTCAAGACTTTGTTCTTTTGGGGATTGAAAGGGGTACGAAGTTCATACTGTGCAAAATTTTTAAATTTTCTTCTGCTATTCTGCTATGATTCAAATGCAGCTTCTCCATACAAGTCAAACACCAACCATGTGCATCGAAAGAATTTGTGCTTTACTTTGGACTTCTGGCTAAAAATATTCAGATTAGCAGGGTGATGTGCAGGACACTGGGCTGTGTTTCACTTCCTCTGTCTTGGAATCAACTCTCTAGGGGAGCAAAACCAAGTTGTTGGTTTGTTTGTTTGTTTTTTACCAAGAAGAAAAATCGCAATCATAGCTTGGGTGAAAACTAAACTTGCAACTGGGATAAGTTTTTAGCCAATCTAACTCAATTATTGCTGAGCTCGAAAGATTCATAAACAATCTCACGAGACGAACTTAACTGGACCATTTCTGTTAGGTAAAGTTATGGAGAAAAGACAATATTTGCGAGAATTAAACTATGCTTAGAAAAATCTTTAAAACTAAATGTTACCCTTTATGTCTTGAAACATCACAGCTGGTATCAGGTAGTTAACTATTTTAGGTTGGAGTATAGTAAGCATACCATATTTAATATTCATATATGACATAGCAGCACTAGCTTTTTCGAGTTTGTGATTTGTCCGTAAGAACAAATTCTTGACTTAGCATGCAGTTTGTGGCAACTCTAGAGAGGAGGAGACGGGGTAGTATGTACAGTAGCCGTGCTTGGCCGTCCGCAGGGAGGCTTCGTGACACTCCGTTCCACTCCTGCTGGCTATTTCAGGATTATCTGTTAAGAGAAAGGAAAGTGTGACCGCGGCTTTTCGGTGATGCGGGGAGAACAGCTCACCTGGATGTCCGGCACTGGACTGACTAAGCTTGGGTGCAGCTCGTATGGGACAGCCATCCCGTACGTGACGGCATCCCGTATCCTCACGCTGCCTGGGAGGCGTTTGCGTTTCACAAAGCTGGTCCTCCTCCTCCCTGCGCGCACGTCCTCACGAGGGTGAGAACACACAGAGGGGGTAGTTTATGTGTCAAAAATACCGTGCCAAAGACAGAAAGGTGGGCTGTGTACCCTCAGTGCTCTGCCTTCCAGCAGAGGGGGAAGCAGCCCTGGCCCCCTGAGGAGGCTCACAAGTGCATCTGTGCCCAGTGTGATGCTCCAGCTCCCGCTGTGCTCCCACAGAGCCAGGAATGACCCAGGGAAACGGTGGAATCAGGGCCCCTTGCCCCTAACAAGCAAAAAAATGTACAGGGCTGGGTGTTTTCAACAATGCAGCTGCTTATTTCCTAAAGAAATTATCTGCAGGGCAGCAAACCTGAGAGGTTTTTGACACTCCCTTAGTCAGGGGAACCAGGGGGATGATCAGAATGGTACCTCTGTGCACCTCGCTTGCTGCTAACTTTGCTGTTTTACCTCCAAGACGTTTCAAACTGAGGGTGAAGCAATCATTTTAGAGATGTAAGCTCTTGTGTCTCCCATACTGCAAAGGTTAAATGCACAGTGTGCCCACCAATCGACTCAACCTGCTCCCAGCATTAGAAAATAGTCCAGATTTCCATCACCTACCTGTCGGTGAATGTGATGTCAGAAGCTAGGGGTGTAATATTTTAACATGCCATTGCTAATCTGTGCTCCAGGCTTGAGCACAAGTCAAGGAATCAGAGTGCATCACGTGCTCTCTCTGTTTAATTTGGCACTCGACAGATTTTTAAGCTGTATTTGTAGGTGGTATGCAAGACAGTCATGACTGCACTTCGACCTACTTGTGTATGCCGAAGCTAGACCACTGCTTAATGCAATATTTATTTTAAAATTGAAAAAAAAAAAAAGCAAACGTGGTTTGAAAATAACTTCAGCAACATACTACCTCTGACATACAGATTGCTGAAAAGAAACACGCTCACCCCTGCGTGGAAGGCGCTTGTTCTAGTTCCCTGTCCAGTCCCATTTTAACACACCTGTAGCCTCTGCACGAAGCCTGCTCAGAGACCAGAGAGGTACAGCGTGGCAGAGCGTGCCATCGAGGCTCCTAACCACTACAGATAACTGCCTAGAGACCTCAGTTCAACAAAAACATTGCCAACGAGATGAAGCATTTGCAGGAGCGACGTGAATGCCGTCACACCCGAGAGTCGCCCTCCTTTCTCCCAGGAGGGGAAGAGCCTGGTTCTGCAGAGAGGTTGGATATGCAAAACCCCAATTCCTACAGCACCTACAACTTGTCCCTTCTGCTTGAGGTTGCCATCTGACCGACACAGCAGAAGTGACAACTCCCGTTTCTCTGGGAGCCAGGGGACCGTCTCCATTGCTATCTGCTCTCCGTACACAGCTACCAGCTCCCTGACCCGACCTAACTTGCCAGGATGCCAAAGAGTCATCTTTGATTACCATCAGCACTGAAAATCTGGAGACACACGAGGCCCTATTGTAATGACACTGTACAAACACCTGCTGCTCCAAGAGCCTAACATCTAAATACCTCATACATACAACAAGGACATATATTTTTAATGAACTTCCACCCATTGTGAGTTTGTTAGCTTATCGCCTATCTTCTGTTTCCTATTGAAATAACAAAGAAATACCTTTGCTGGAATAATAAAGCCCTGCCTGGGATATCCCTGGTCCATCCACAGCACGGTGATTTGACAGTACGGACAAAGAACGCACTCATGCTGAAAATAAGAAGTGACCAAGATTATCAGCGCTGATATTTTTAGCATGTTACAACCCAACATGTCAATGTAATTAATAAAGCAGCCTTAGCTGGGTTAGCCATAATCACGCAAGTGTATTTAAAGGATCCTAAGGTCTGATTTAATGGGACACAAGCTGAAATCGGTGTAAAAACCAGAATTTCAGATGCTGCAGCTGCCTACATTGTCTGCCAGTTTTTAAGGGGATAAACTTACATTTTCCTGCAGCTTTTTTCTCTGTGTACAGGGAGACAAATCACTGCCCCTTATGCTGAGATGTCCTAAAAGGATGCTCCCAGTTCCCCTAAAATGCATGACAGCGGAGGCAGAGGACCTAGGCTCAGGCTGTATCTCGGGAAAAGGGTAGGACTATCCCTGGCACTTTGATTAACCCAAGTGCCACATGCCAGGCAGGACAGAGGGGCCCTGGGCAGTGTGAAAGAGCAGGGACCCCTTCTCCGCCCAGCTTCAGCAAGCGGCAGAGCCCAGGTAAGGACTTCCACTGCCCCGTCCCTATTCCTGCTGTTTCCCCCCTCCTCTCGAAACTCAGGAAACAGTGAAGACAATGTAAACACTTTCCTTTTGTGCACTAGTACGTCCTGTTTACGGGGCTGCGGGTGCAGGAGGAGCAGCTGGAGCTGTCCCCACCATGCTTCTCCCGCTGCCAGTGACCGCAGAGCTGGCTTGCTCCCACCGCATCGTCTTTGCCGTGCCGCCGCTCGTGCAGGGGATGTAACTGGGGCGTGTTGCACCCTGGCTATTTCTAGTACACGTAGGAGTCGTCCTAGGGAAAAAAACTTAAGTCTCTCCTTCAGAACAAGCTTCTTCAGTGCAGAGATGCAGAACAGAGGAGCTACATTTTTTTTTAACCTTAGCCACAAAGTGTAAAACCTATCCCCTAGTCTTTAATTATATGTTCACACCCTATTTCTCAAAAGATATCACAACTCTGCCACAGCCATATACACGTAGCAGCTTCTGCAACTGTGTTTTTTTCACTGCGTCTGACAAAGAAACAAAAAAAGCTAAACTACTTTACATGGAAAACACCCTGTGAACCTCTCCTATTTAATCTACAAACGAAGTAATAAACTGTGATGGAAGACGGAGGCTATCTAAGTCTGCATCGCTGCTAATTGCTCCATTGCTCACATGCTCAAAAAGGAGAAGCTGTGCAGAACATACCGACCAAGGACCATCCCTGCAAACACCTATTACAGAGTCTGCACTCCCTCTTTACTTCTAAATAGGTCCGACAACCTTCATGTTTGCTATTTTCTGAAGAATTACATCTCAAATGTACGTATGTATGACTCGTCATATTTGCAGTGATATTATTATATCATTATATCTCACAGCAACCTGATATAATGTATTGACACTTTTCCCAAAATATCCATTAAAAACCGACAAATAAGACTGCACAATGAGTGTGTGTGTACACGCACACACCTGCAGACACGCACTCCTACATACTAAGCTCTACAGGTCAAGCACTGGAAAGCATTTTCTCGTGCCTGGATCCATATCCGCAGATGGAGATGCAGATGTTGCAGAAAACATACTTTTGCTACTGTAAGGGATGTAATAACAATGCTGTTTCCAGCAAAAGCAGAATGGCCTGGCACTTACAGTCTGGGGGAGTAATGCATGGAAGATTTAATAACAGCAAAGGGCATTTCTTGGAGGCAATCACAGAGTACGCTCTCGACTGTCTTCTTACTTGGTACCTGTTTCAAGTGCCAGAAAGCTGGCTACCCTTTAGACACTAAAATTGTGCCAACATTAGTTACCAGACCTCACTGAAACTGCAACTACATAGAGTGAATCTACATTTCTGCAAACTACGAGCTGTCAAGAAGCATTAGCTCTTCCAAATCTTCCAGCTCTAAAAGGTTGCATTTTTGGCTTCCAGATGCCAAGATTTTCTCTCTTTTCTATGAGAAGCACAGCTCTTTCAAAACTTTACCTTCAGTACCTCCAGGACCTCTGAATGACCACAGTGGTCATTAAGCCCAGCTGGGACAACCCTGTTTGCTCCCCAGGGTGATACAGTTCTGCAGTGTGGGCCATGGGAATGAAAACCAAGAGACCTGTTACTGCCAATGATTTCAGCTTTTCACCAAACCACCAACCCACAGTAGACAGCAGACAAACTGATGTCACCTTGAGATTTCGTCAGACCCAGCAAGGGTGGCTGCGATCGGTTGTTGTCTCAAGACTTAAAAAGTAAAATTGAGAATCTCTTTTAAATTAAGGTGGAAGTTCCACCTTTGTGAACTCTTCTGACACCTAGGTTACTATGTGCACCGCTTTACTTGATACAGTTCACAGAATTGACCAAATTACCTAGGATCATGACTGGGAATTTCAAGAATATCGTGTTTGGCTTGAGGTTTTCTGTTTGGAAGCGACAACTCACTAAGCTTCTTTATTCTCTCTGTGTTAAATTCTGTTTCCAGGTCCAGATTGATTATACAACGATGAATACAGAAAATTTACCGTTCTGCATGGATTCAGTGTACATAAATTCTTGTTCAACTGAAGACCTGTCAACAGTGGATCAGGTGAAAAACATGGCTTTGCATCTACCTCTGACATGTTTCTCTTTCAGAAGTTTTGAAATTATTTCTCCAAATTACACTTTGCTCTATAAGTGTTAATACATATATGGGGGAATTACATTCATATTTGACCTCCAGATTGTGAAGCACTTCTCTCTCCAAAAATGAATTCATACATAGTGAACATTTGAGACTGTTCAGCCTTCCATTTTGAGAGCAATACAGTAATAGCAGTTTCTTGTATAAAAGATTAATCTCAGATGATTTCAGACACGCACGCCTCAGCTGGTCACCCTATTTTACATCTTCCTAGCCTACCTCAGGCAACTTATTTTAGCATGAGACGGATTATCAACTCATGATGCTTTTTTCCCCTCCACCAAACATAAGAGTCTGTGGCAAACAGTTCACACTGAAGTATTTAACTTTCAGACACCTGCGTCAGGGCAGATGAATCCTTCCACAATGACATCTTCTATTTTCACGTTTTTCACACGAGTAGCAGACTGGTCAGATATATCTAGGGTATACATTAAAGACGACAGATATTTTCAGACAGCTGGCTCATATCATGCTGTCTCATAACTTCTACCACTTTCTAAAAATAAAACTAACACCAAGTATTTCTTCCCTTTGACATGAAACTGAAGACTATTTATATTTCCCCATGCCTTTGGGAAATGCCTCTCTCTCTTTTCATTTTCTCTTAGAATGCTCTTTTGTGGCATGCACCTTGTTCTTTTTCTTCAAAATAGATGGGTTTTTTTTTAAATCAAAAGTGGAACAGGATGAGTAAATATTCAGACATTTACTGAGACTAATCACTTATCAGTTATGCTTGGTCTTACTTAATTTTTACATAGCCTTACAGATGGACTTTTTCACCTATTTCTCCATGGCTTTAGCAGCAGCACCTCCATGGAACCAAGCCTTCCAACCCCTCTCCCCAGGATTCCCACTGACACTCCCCCAGGTGATGGGATTTGCCTCTGTCCTCAACTGGCTAACAGCTGAGCTGGCTCCAACTCTCGATTGCATTAAAAGCAGCCTGCCTGCTCCCAGAGCTCGGGTTGGAAAGGTGTGTGGGTACGCATGCCTCGTCTCTCCCACTGTAGTGTTGTCCTGCTCTCTTTCCTGGTCCTGGCACGAGCTGTAATTTCCTATGGGAAGTCCATTCCTGACCTATTGTCCGCACTACATCACGGGTCTTGTCACTGCCACAAGAGCCTCCTTTCCTTGTCTCTACCAAACACACTTCCACATTCGGGCACCCATCATCTAAGCTCAGGCCTGCCTCCCTCGTTTGTCCCTTTCCACTTTCAAAATCCATGGTCACCAGGTGGCACCCCTGTAAAACCAGTGTCAAACTAGCATCCTTCTACAGGGTCATCTGCAAACACTGAAAAGAAAAAAAAACAAATAAATGTATCCCCAAAGAAAACCTAAAGGAACTCCTAATAGGGTTGAGGGACTGGCTGAAAGCATTTTGTTACCCCTGGTATCACTGCCGATCGCTTAATCACTTTTCAGAAACACACTGAGCTCCACCTTGCATTGCTGGCTTCTTTCCTTTGCTACCCCTCCTCTCTTGATGGCCAGAAAACACATCCTCATTTCCAGCATATTATCATTTAATGTCTACTTGCTTCAATTTTATCTCTAACTGTGGACCTCTCCCCACTTCAGGGGTGAAGGAGGATTTTTATCTTTTTGCTTCCCCATTAATCCAATGCATCCCCAATGCACTTGTCTGCTTTGCTCATCAATTAGGTGACCTGTGATTTGTATATAAAGGGTGCGATGTCTAGGCCACCGATGATCTCCTTTACAGATACGTGGCTGGAGGTCTTATCTGCCCATCCCCTGCCATGGTAATTCTGGTGCCTTGCTCCATCCTCTATCTTCTTTCCTACATCTGTGTCTCCTCAGTTCTGCCTGTCCCATATGTTGATAACATGCCTCTGGAAATGGCTGAGGGTCAGAAGTCCATGTTGAAGTGGACACATCTGCTAGCACATTTTCATTCCATCAGGCACAAGCTGTTGGCCATCAGGGTGTCATAAAGCTGACAAAGACCTTGTCTGAATCCAACTCTTCATGATGATTTAAAGAAAAGATCAAGGCAACTATGGGATCCCAAAGGGCTCAAGGGTTCAACAGCATCATCTTTCTCATTTAACATTCACAAAGTCCTGCAAGAGAGTCCAAAGCCACTTGCACTGCCAACTCCTTAGCATGCTTACAAGCTTCAATAAGTATTTACTCAAGTAATAATGTATATTATTTAAGTTCAACTTCATAGGCATTTACTCACTCCTAAGAAACAGGACTAGGTGTTTTAAAAATGAAAGCAATCTGGCTTTATTTATTCTTTAAAGTAATAAATAATGCAGTACTAAAAATTGATCATAACATACTCTAATATATTCTATCAAAATCTATTTTTAACTAACAGCACAGGCAGCAGACTACCTAGAAATGAGAAAAACACTGCTGTAATATTTCAGAAGCACCCGTCCAGTGACAGTTTTGAATAGCCACCCAATTTTACCTTTCAGTAGGTCTGGGCTACTGCGGTCATCTGTGTTTTTCAGTTCCTACTTTCAGGTAATTTTCCTTCTCTTCTTGAATTTTAGAAACTGCCAGAATAGGCTTATCCAGAGGAACTGAGAGCACAAAGGCGTGAAAAGCCAAGCACAACTTGTGCACTACTTGTGAAAGCGTCCATATTCCTCTTGTAGGGATGCTAGTTCTCCAGACCTGTATTTTCTTAGGTGTCCTCACCTAGCTTTTTTTTTTTTAACGAAAAAAACCAAACCCTGCTTTGTATTTTCCTTTTATACATCATGCATGCCCAAATCATGCAAAATAACTGTCGCTAAGCACGTGGTATCCTTTTCAGTGAACACTGCCACCGCATGCAGAGCAGGGCCAGCGCTTCTCCAGATTCCCCAGCAATAACCACCGCACTGAAACCCCACATCTCCCAAAACCTGGCGCTCCAGTGCAGACTCACTTCCAAGCAAGAGATGGTCCTCTGCAACATCCAGAATGCAAACACACAAAGGTACGAAATTTATGTTCATCAAGGTTACTCATCAGGTACCACGCTTACAACTTGTGTCAGTTTTATAAAACTCACTATACTTACAACTTCTCTGAGGAAATCCTAATGTTCCTTGCTTACTTCTTCCTTAATTTTCTTACCTGAATACTCTCACATAAACAAGCATACGTACTACTGAGTGTCACTGCAGATAACGCTGTGCCAAAAATGAAGTCAAAAAATCTCTGCCTCAAGCTGAAAGTTACAACAGATACAACAAACAAATAAATAAAGAGATGTTTCCATCGTAGTTATGTGGGCAGCCTCCTGCACACTCAAAGCCAAAGACTGGCATTTCTGGTGGGCAATAAATCATACACTGAGATAAAAACACAATACTCATTTAATTCAAGGGAAAATAGTTGGTGCAGCTAGAGATGTCCAGATGCAATTATTTCAAAGAGCAGAATCCCAAAGAAGTATATCTGGAGCTCTGCAATGCACTGTCTCATTAAAATTTTATGATGGGAAAAAAAAAAAAAAAGACTCACATGAGCTGTGTGTACATGCTAGGAAACTCATTTCCCCCCCAAATGCCTACAAAACGAATTGTCCTCAGAAAATGTTTCCTGTGTTTAAATAATAAATATATGCCCCAAAAGACTTTTACTCAACTTGTCAAAGTATCATTTGTTGAATAATTGAAAGCAAGAACACAAAAGGAAGTTATCATATCTAACATAAATACTTTTTTCTAACTGCAATGATATGAAAGCTAAACCAGCCTATAATAGGAAAAGGAAATGTGTCTTGATTTTTGTTATATAAAATAAATGTTTGCCTTTGCTTGCTGCTCATGTTATGTGACACTGCCATCTAGCAGGCTACCGCAGGAAGTCAGGTTTCAGTCCTCTACAGGGGTGGCTATGTGTGAGGGGGGGAATTTCTAAAAAAAAAACCCCAAAACACACAAAACAAAACAAACAAACAAAAAACCAAAATCACAAACCCAAATAAAAAAAAACAACAGAGATTTTCTATTTCTTCCCACTGGCTTCACATATGAGTATGTGATCTAAAACTCTATGCAAGCCTGCCAGAAGTCTTTGTCATCTACACAGAAACAACATTCTGTCTTAAGAGACCAAAAAAAATATTATTAAAAGTAAAACAAAGACTTGGTTAAAGTTTGCATGAGACTTAAAATAAAGGTCCCCTAAATTTTCCAGGGTAATCTTTTGGTTTTACTTCTATGCTGCCTTACAGTTTAAGAAAACAAAGTTTTGCCACCTATTTTGTGATGGCAGTTGTTTCAAGGCAACTCAAAGGGTCTTCTCTTGACACTGCTTGAGATTTGTTGTGGGCTTTAAGATTGGAAACTCTCACTTCTTGAGTCTGCAAACTGTTAATTCTGAAAGTTACAGCTGTTTACATGTAACTCAGTGTCTTCAGACAAGATAACTGAATTGAGGCTTGTTATTCCTGGGTGTCTAGCACGAAAGAGGCAGCAAGTGGGTTACATTTGCCTTTCCTGCCACAACAAGCTATTGCTATTCAAATACCTTACCTAGAGAAATGACTCTCCATGACCAAGGATTGCTCAGGTTCATTTTGCCAGCCTGGTGCAGATACCAGGCGAGATGTTCATTCCTGAATCCCGGATGCCAAGGCTTGCTGGTACCTCTACACGAAGCAGCACGGCACCACACATGGGCTCACTAGATGCCCTACACTGTTCAGCTCCGGGCTTGCTTCCTGCAAGCATCCCTTCTGATAATGTGTCTGAGAGAGGAACCTATTCTTCTATCTCCTTTGTTGGAATTCTTCATTGAAATCACCTTTTCTGTTGTTGGAACAGAATTTTCTACAGGAGTACTTAATGTGGGACTTTACGGAACTTCCAGACCAAAACTTTCACTCAAAAAAAGACAAAAATTTCTCAGATACTTATTATTCACAGCAGAAGTGCTTTCCTCTCTGTTCCCCCACTCCCCCAGTGTCTAACCATCCTCACAGGAAAAAATTTCTTCTTAATATCTAAATCTCCCCTCTCTCAGCTTAAAACCAATACCCCTCATCCTCTCACTCCACTCCCTGATGCAGAGTCCCTCCCCATCTCTCCTGTAGCCCCCTTCAGGTACTGGAAGGCTGCTATTAAGTCTCCTCGGAGCCTTCTCTTCTCCAGGCTGAACAACCCCAACTCTTTCAGCCTGTCCTCATAGGGGAGGTGCTCCAGCCCTCTGGCCATCTTCATGGCCCTCCTCTGGACTCGCTCCAACAGGTCCATGTCTTTCCTGTGATGAGGATCCAGAGCTTGGCAATTCTGCTTTATACAGAAGGAGAAATTAGCTTGAGCAGGTGCCACATGACATTTTGGTCGAAGGGGAATCTCCCTCCTGGGAGCGGTAGTGCCTCTGCGGACAGCCCCACACCTCTCTTTGCCAGGAAAGGTGCTCTGTTGCTGCACATCCTCCTGAGAGAGGTCCCATGAATGGCATCTCAAATCCCCAGTAAACATTTGGCACATTTGTATTTTATGTTATCTTAACTCCTTTTTGAATTCCGGGACAAGTATTTTAATTGTCCTTTTGTTTGTGGCACTTGAATGTAACATGACTATTTTTATATTCATATCATTGTATTTTTACAGATTTTGACAAAACTGAAGGCTACTGAATGATTTCATAATTAATATCTGCATAATTGCCACCTAATTTAGTGTGAACACTGATGCATAATTTCAAACAGCTGTGCTAGATAATCACAAGCCTTAGCATGAGCCAGCCTATTGATCTTATATTTCTTTTCATGAGTATTTCATTTTTCATTTTCATAGATCTGCCTTTTAATTTTTCCTTCTTGGTTAAAGGCCATATAACCTGTAGAACAAAGCTGTCACTAAATAACACCTTTATGCATCATTCTCTGTAATGCTGTTTTTATACTGTCAGTCTTTGGCCCATTTTCACTGTCACAGAAAATAATGCCACGTACTGTTCTGTACTGAAGTGATGTGAGACTATTTCCTTTAAAATCGTCTAGAATTTGGTAATTGCCCTGCAATAACCAAGAACTAAGAAAACACCCACTGAGCTTGAGGACACAGATAAAGGCACAGAAATGCTGGTGGCTAACCTCCCGTCGCAGTCAATGGGGTGATACAACTTAGTCAGTATGGGATCACCATACTGGGATCACCGTACTTCATGGGATCACCCACTGCAGGCTCAGGTCATTTGCTCACCAGGCTTTTAGTACATTTGGGCAGAGGTCTGCTGCCTGTCGCCCAGCTGCCAGCTCACAAGCAGGCAGATTTGTCTGCAGGTCCTGAATTGCATCTGCCAAGCTTGTCAAAGTATCTTGGATAACCTAGATATCCCAGGTTATCTCAGGACAATCTTAAACACCAGGAAACACATGTTTAGGCAACTGAACCAAACCCTGTGTGACTTCTGAAGGGTGAGCCAGACTATTATTTTGGTTTTAAAAGCTAATTTCCGTAGTCACTAAAAGCAAGAGACTTCCAATTTTCTCTATATTCTTAACTTTAGAGTTAACCCTTTATACCCTACACCATTCGACTGTGCTGAGAACCTTCACAGTCTACAATGGACAGTTACACTTCCACTTGCATACAGACACCCATACTCAGACACCAACACTTAGGTGTCTTGATTTTGGGCTGAATCCTAACCTGTTAATCCTTGTAGGACTCACCAATACATATATGTAAATCAAACGAAATTTAAAGCCCTCCAAAACAGGTGTTGGCATTATCCAAAATTGAAATTCATTCCCAAAATTCAGAATAACACCTCTCTCAGATAACATTAGGATAGATCATCCTCTGTGAAATCTTACGGCTACCTGTGAGCAAAGCTGAGCAGGTAACAGTTTCCTTGCTTGCTCGAGTACTGCTAGTCCACTAGCTACAGGAGTAATAATTGAAAGCTTTGTTAAAGATCCCTGAAGTATATATTTACACACAATTACTGTATTAATATTTTAAATAAGATGTTTTACATACCTCTGCCCACATGCACGCACTAGAGGGAGCTAGGACCAAACCCTCTGTACACATGCCCTAAAGCTCTGTTTCGCTGTCATTTCACACTTTTTGGAACTTCGCTGGTTCCATCCTCCAAGAAAACGTTGTCAGCATGCCCAAAAACCAACTGAACCTAAGTCACTAAGGATCCAACCCTGACATGAGGTTAAGCAGCTGCAGCTTCCAGCCCCACTCTGGTGGGAATGGCTAGGGCAGTTGTGAAGGTGGGAAAAAGAAAAGGGGAAGGACCTCTCACCTCTGACCAGTCATGCTCCCAGACTCCTCACGTATCTTTGGAAGTCCATCTGCCTTTCACTGAAAATCCCAAGCTGAAGTCCCTCCTCCATCCCCTCTCATCACAGCGTGGTAGGTAGCGTAAGCAGGAACACCCCCTCACAAGATGTCCAGACGCAGTGAATGGCACCACCACCAGCTCTTGTATCAACTGAGTCAGTTTTCAATCAGGTTTTGTTAAAGCACTTTTGCTCCATCCTGTTTTCACTGCACTGAGCCAAAGCTATTCTCCTCCCCTCTCAAGTACACTGCAAGAAAATTATTTTGGTTTTAAAACCTAACTTCTGTATGTCACTAAAAGCAAGAGACTTCCAGTTCTCCATATATTCGTTAACTGGTGTCACCCTGCACGGATGTACTATGGTATAGCCTCTAAGCCTACACCACCTTCTCGCGTGCCTCATGCCATACATTGACTACACAACGCGTAGAGTTGTTGGCCAAGCATGACCAAACTGCGCGTGTGAGTCAATGCAGGCACATTTTGAGCTGTTACTCATGTTATTTTCAGAAAGAAAGGACATAGAGAAGACATGAGACACAGTTCATCTTTTTTTCAAAATACAAGCTGACAGCACGTACTAAATAATTTACTGGACCCAACAGAGTTGTTAGGTTTTTTTAGCTGTCAGCTGAGACACTGACTTTTGGGGATGTTGATTTTTCCTTCCACTGGTGCTTCAAGGACACCCGGATCATCATGCTCAACCCAAGGAAGTCCAGCAATCTTTCTGCCGGCCAGAATACTAAGCCAAATTATATTGAACTAAACGATTACGCCCTGCTACAATTTATTTTTCATGCTTAGTATTGTGAGAAGAAGCTGTGGGAGCTGAAATGGGACTGGCTGAAGGCTGCAGGTTGATAAAAAAAGTGTGTTAGACACACTGGAAAGAGGAAACCATATCCCACAGGTAAGTAAAGCAGTGTGGCGCAGATCAGGAAAGGAAATTTTATCTAGATGGAATAAAAAAAGTCCTTCTCTGAAATACACAGGAGAGTTTAAATCCATACAAGAGGACACAAAGGATGTTACAACCGTGAACAAAGTCTCATCCCAAGTTAATTACCTGCTCCAGAAGTGTTTCTAGTGTTTCTTGGGCTAGAGAAATACAGAGAATTAGGACCACAGAGTTGCTATGGGGCCCTTCCCAGGGCTGTAGCTTTATCTCCAACTCTTAGGAGGTTGTAAATAAACAGCAAACTTGGAGATTCGCCTCTTATAAAGAAGCAGTAACTACTACTACTTTCCCTACTTTCAAATACACAGTTTTTACAGTAGCTTTTAAAGATTTGCAATGACTAAACAAAGCCAGAAGCGAGAAGAAAACAGACAGCCAACGGCACACGCTACAGAAGCCAACAAGAAAAGCTGCTGGAGTGGGACTCATCTGCTCCACGCGCAGGGGTGCAGAGCTTTGGTTACGCACCTACGCTCCTTCCACAGGCAAGAGAAAGAGGCAGGACCCTCCAGGGCAATCCACCCTGCCCTGACACGGACTTCTAGACAAGCAGATGAACTGGATGCCAAACTCCCAAATGGCTGCAGTTAAACAAGTTGAAACCCATCCCTGTGTTAAACCATCCTTTAATTTCAGCGTGGAGTTATACATACGCAGACACACAAATACATGGAACTAAATAAATACAGACAGACACTTTTTACAACTCTTGTTACATTTAAAACGCTCTGCTCCTCCAATGGAAAAAGAATCTGCCCTGGGAAAGGAGGGACTCTGCCTGCCGTCCCGCTATAGGAGAAGGTGCATTAAGGTACACACCTATGTCTCCCCAGGGGCACTACTTACTCGTGTGAAAGTATTCCTCTTAACTGTACATGTTATTTACTCCACTTCAGCCACAGCCAGCCCCTCTGGAGCTGCCCCAGCTGCATTCCCGCACTGGACAGGGTCCCTCCCCAAACCACCCCATTTTCTCATAGTCCCTTGGCACCTTCTAGTCCCTCTGTCACCTCTTTGGGATCACAAAACTACACTGAACACCACCAAACAATTTTTTTTTTTGCTGCAGATGCTGTTCTGGGAAGGCAAGGTTTACCTGTTGCACTTTCCCCCTTGTCCCAAGCATTTTTTCATTAGAACAAGCTAGCTCTCAGAAAAGAACACACAAAATGACAACCTTCTCTTGATGAAAATGCTAGAAGCACAAGCACCACAATGTTGGCAAGTAAGCCTTTCAAAAAAAAATAGAGAAAACAGACCGGTTTGTGTTTCTTTAAGAAAGCAGGGTGTATTTCAGAGGTAGTATATTTTTCCTAAATTATTATAAATAAACTCTTGTAGCAATTTCTATTTTTCCATGGGATACTTAAATAGTTTGGGGACCAACAGTAAAAAGAAAATAAATCTGCTGGTATAACATTATTAAGGAAAACATTTTCACTGATTTATTTGCAATTCTTTGGCAGGTGGAGGAGAATGAAACAACGGGTGAGGTCTGCTGCAGCTTGTCAGTCTGGCCAGGAGCAACACAAGGAGAGGTGATGGGGACACAGTTTTCTCTTGATCAGCAAAACCTGCTTGCTTCCTCCTCAGTTTGACCTTCCTAAACCTGAGGGAAAAGAGCTCTCAGGTAGAAGTACCCAAGTATGGTCCCAAAGCAACTGAAAATCCAGATCAACCCAATTGCTGTGCAAACCCCTCTCTGGGCAGATGGCAGGCGCATCAGGGTGGGAATCTCTACAGCCCCACTGGAGGGGTCAAAGCTACACACTCTGAGCTGCACTAGATACCTCCTCCCTGGGAATCAGGTCCTACACAAGGAAGGGGGAACCCTACCAAAATGAAAACTGCCATTAACATAACAAACCACAGAAGAAAAGGAAACAGTATCATCTTCCCTAGCCTGCCTCTGCCAATAACCCCAGGGGTTCTTTGTAACAACTCCCCCCTCCTTAGGGAAACAGAATTCCCTGGTTAAAGATACATTTTCAAGCAGGCAGAGTCATAAATGTCGAGTGCTGTTTTGATCATTTATGGAAAAAGTTCAGTTTTGTTTCTCTCATTTTTTTTTTCCAGCTGCTTTGACCCGCTTGTGATAAATTTAGACAGCTTCCATGCTTACAAATTAGTCACTTCCACACACTGCATGGGGAAGGCTACATTAACACACCTGAACGTTTGAAACTTGTGATGCTCTTCCTTTGGAACTTAGGAGTTAATAATAGACTTTTGTAAGTAGTCCAGTACTATGGTGATTGTAACTCCAGCTGGGTTAATTACACAGTAATTAGGTACAAATATCGCAACACAAAACACAGCTACATCATTATTTGCAACAAATGTTAACTCTAAATAAGTGCAACCTGTCTCACAAACACTTGCTATAAATGACTTTAAAATAAAAGTAAAATTTGATGGGGTAAACACAGAAAAAAAAAAAAAATTCTCCGGGAGAATTTTTTTTGTTAAAATAAAAAAATTGAAATAAAAATCTCAGCACTCATTTAGAGTTCGGGATCTTGTGAAAGAAAGCTTTAAAAGGAGCAAACCTGATTTGCTGTGGCTGTTGCGGCGAAGGGAACACTTGTTGCAGGAGTTGTTGCTGCAGAGACAGTGGCGGCCGTAGCGTTGTGCATCATGGGTACTTTCAGGAGGGGAACCATGGAAGCAATGAACAGGAGGGTGCAGCATTATGGTAAGAGAAGTGGTATTTTTGGCATGGTGAATATCAAGAGCAGCAAGCCATCGTCATGGGTTAAACCGGCAGATGGCATGCAATCACAGTGCAAAGCGAGAAAGCGTGGCGGAGAAATAAAAAAAAGGGAAAATAGCTTATTACAAGTACAATTAAAGGAAGGTTGTCAACACAATCCGCGATTCCCAGAAAAAAGAGCAAGGACCATTGAAAACACGAGCGTTATCTCTAAGAACAGGATTACTTGTGCAAACGAGGTCTCTACCAAAATAGCCTGTTACCTGAGAATTGTTACATGGACAATTTGTTTTCCCCCAGTATCAGTATAAAGCACTCCAAAATAAAATTCCACTAAAAAAAAAATACAGTGGTTTGTACTGGGAAGGAAACTGATAAATATTTATCTTAATTTTTAAACACAATTTACAAATTAATTATTTTCATGTATCTTTGTTTTGAAGTAAACCAGATACTCAGTCTTCCTTTATAATCCAATTTATGCATTTTCTTGTAGCACTGCATAACTGTTAGACCTTATCAGAGTTAAATTACCATCTACTTTGAGGCAAAAATCAGGAAAAGGATGATAATTTTCCTGATTTAAATAGGACTTTGTTTGATCTATAAAAGCAATGTCGATTTTGTGAAAGTTGCTGCTTTTGCTCATTTTAAGAATGAATTTTAACCAGCATCTTCATGGAAGAATTATTAACTTGATGTTTTAAAGGCTTGATATTTTAACTGCTTATCCGAGCAGTCTCAAAAAAAAAAATAAATCTCTGGGATCGGGCTACAGAATAGAAGAAAGATTACTTTTCTTAGAGGCCGTTGCATTGGACTTCCATTTTGTATGTTCAAAATGTTAATTCCAAGCTGCAAGTACATTTAAAGGAGGAGAGAGATTCAGATCCTGGGTTTCAACAGAACCTCTGTGGATCAAAGTAGGCATTTCTGGGAAACGCTGATAAAACTTTCTAACACACAGCAAAAAGGAGAAATTGGCACACCACTATGAAACTTTAAAACACTGATGAAATTTGCTGGCTTTTTTTTTCCAGGATTTTATGATTTTAGAGTACTAGACAATATAAAATATAAAGAGAAATAAAACTTTAGACAACTGAAAAGCAGACTGGAATTCATGGTATTATGCTTTTGCAGTGTAGTTGTTATAGCAGGTGGTATCAGATCGAAACTACAGCTTTCATCTACAAATCTAAACACTCTGCAAAGTCAACCAGAAGGACAAGCGAACCTTTAATTCTAGTCGGTGTCTAAATCTTGCCTAGGATTTTTGAAACAAGTGAATATACATAATATACAGTATAAAAAGAGATCAATAAAGAAATTTGGAACCTACCAATACTGGTAGCGGGTGTCATGCACAAAACTGACCCTGTGTGTCATGCAATGATAGGTGAAAAAAGTGGATAAAGGGAAGAAACAGGTTAGCTGTTTAGAGTTAACATTCAAAGTGAGATTCAAGCATAACCACAGAGAAGTAAGTTAGTTAAATGAAACTGTAAGGTCATTCATAGTTTCACTTTAACACAAAAAAGGTGATTATGTTCTTAGTAAGCTCCTACCCAAGTATACCCTGTGACTTCTGGCATGTTTCTGTGTACATACAAGATACCTCATAAACTTTTTTTATTTAGTACTTTTATCTTTCACTTAGTTTTTGTTTACAGAAATGTATTTGGCTAAATATCACATTATTTGGGGATTTTAGAACTCCTTTCCTAACTCTCAACATTATGCAGATCAACATCCACCAACTTCTTTATGTGCAGCGGAGAAAGAAGTGAAAGTGGAATTAGCCAATATTGTTCTGCAGGAGCTTTGCTAAATTTGCATTTGATGTTAATGACCTCATTCCTAACACAACAACTGAGGTGGAGAGGTGCTTCTGACCAAATAAAATACTACTGGGACAAGTCCCCAAGCTAAACACTTCAAAGCATGTAACGTTTCAGCAAAAGGCTCCCAGGACCAAATGAAAAAACAGAAGAGAGCGTTTTTGGTACAGTGCATATAGCGAGCTGGTGAAGGTGAGCGTATAAAGAGACTAGTCCCACATTACACGGATTATTTGATACAAAGTCAAACATGCTTCTTGTATTCCCACTTAATTACTACAGCAGCCTCTTATCTGACCCTCATGGTAGCAGTGTAACTATGAATGACCTTACCCAAGAACAGTCCCCGGAGAATACACAGAGTTCCTCTAGAGGCTATAGAAACACTAACAAACAGCAATGGGGAGACAGAAAAGATCTGTTATTTTTAAGATCATTCACCAAACAATAAGGAGAAGGTGACAAAGCAATCAAACTGATGTAAAACAAACAAAGTGCAGAACTTTGGAGGTAAGCCATGCTAAGTCAAGGCCCACACTTTTTATTAGGGGAGCAAGTGGTTAAGAAAGCAGAGAAGTTATATAAAACAATTAAGTTTTATATACATTCCAGCAGCAAAACTTGTCTTAAATTTTAATTTAAAACACACACACACACGCACACAGGGAGCACATTTGAAAAATTATACCAGTTCAAAAAATATCATATAATCATTTAAAATCCAACAGATAATGTCATGCATCGCTCCTTAGACCTGGGTGGCACAACAGTCCTTATGCCCACCAAATCCAGCCTTCCCAGGAAATGTGGGAATATCAGACATAGCATCTTTAACAAAAAGCTCATGACACGCACTCATATAGAGGGGGTTCCCCTTTCCTAACCTCCTCGCATACCCCACTCCTCTAACATCCTCTCTAGGCGCTGGTGGTGGTCACAAAGAGCAGGAGGTTCAGCACTTTGAGAAAGATTTTCTACGCTAGGCTTGGGCTCCGTCTGCTATGTTATCCCTCTGTTTCTTCTTTTTCATGCACTTGTTTCGGGGCTTGCCAACAACCTGGCCCTTAAGGTTTCGTTACAAGACCCACCCTTCCTATCATCAGAAATTTGTAACATAAAGCTATAATTACAACCATTATTTGGAAAGAGGGATGGACAATAAAAAGCACAAAGAATGAGCTACTTAAGGAAGCATGAGCACTCCAAAAGTCTGGAAAATATCCAAATTCACTGAAAAAGGTTTAAACTGCTGCATTTTTCATAGTTTATTTCAAATCCTTGGCAATTGCAGACAATAGTGATGAGCCCTGAAAGGGAGCGCTTAAGAGAAGGAACAATGCATATCATACTGTTACAATGCAAAACAAATTTGTGCAAATTTCTGTATGTTTGTAAGCACAGGGCAGTCTCCCATTCATGTCCATATAGGCAGTCTCATAACTTCTATTTTTCCCCCCCCAAGCACTCCCATAAAATGTCAGTATGTTTTCTGACACAGATATTCTGGTGCAGCAACGTGCCAAAAATACGGCATGCTATAACTTACTATCATAAATACAGGGGCAGGCTCCAAGGTTGTTACTCAGGCCTTATAGCAAAATTCCATGAAGTCAATGCCATCTGTGTTTGTTTTTATCTTTAAAAACATATGGGAATGCTGATAGATCGGGAAATCATTGCGTGCTGTGCTTCATTCCTTGTTTAACCGACATTATTTCTATAAACTAAAATACTGTTGCCGAAATGTCAAGTGCATTTGCAAACATGTAGTTTTAAACAATTCTGGAAGCTCACACTCGATAACATTCTGATACTAAAATATGTAATCTGATAATTACAAATGAAATCACAGAATTCGTTAGGTGGGATATTTACCTTTGGGAAGTTTGGAGGGGGGGCGACTGACAATTTAGAAGGTTATGTTGTTATTGCTTACACGAGCACCTAGCACATCCTGCCTCTTGCACTGTTAAAGAGAAGCCCTACCACCAGACATGGTGCAGTTCAAGCCACCTCCGAATGCTCTGATTTTTACAGTGTTCTGAGCACTGAAATGCAAATTACATTCACTAGTCTCCAGATCACCCCTATGAAGAATTACAACCCCGACTATTAGCCGCAAATGCTAGGAAAAGTACTGGTGGTGTTCCAAAGTTAAAACCACGAAAATGCATCAGATGCCTCAGAGCCCTTCAGTGCAGCTGCGGGGAGCAATGTGTTTCGTCAGTGCTTCCACACAGGTATCAACTGGAAGGTTACGGCTGGTGCTCTCCTCGCTTCGCGGCTGGGGTAATCCCCACGGCTGCAAAACAACAGGAGGATGCTCCGTGGCCATGGAATACTTCCCCTCGGCACCTCTGAAGCCTGATGCTTTTCCCAGCATTTTTGTTAGCGGAGCTTTGCCCTCTTATCTCCTAGGAGAGCACTGGCATATAGAAGTCAAAAAGCAGCCAATTCAAGGGAGGAAAAAAGGGACAAACTGTGGCCAATGATGAATGAGGCTATGAATGTGAAAAGTTGAAATTTCTGCTTGAATTCTCGTACTTTGCAGGAGGAATTAAAATAACATGTAAATATCTGTGCAGACTTTACCTCAAGTAGGGCAGGGAGCATAATAAAACCTTCTGCTTAGCGAAACTGCCTGATTCGGAGGCTACCTAAAGAACACAAAATTGGTTCAATGTCGGTACAACATACCTGTTGGGATAAACGCTGCATGTTGCTGCAACTGAGCATTGGCAAGAGCCTGTTGATAGTGCAAGACACTGGGATTGAAAACGGCACTGGCACCATTGCTTTTTTCAAGTGCTTGTCTCTTTGGTAAAGGGTGAAGAACACCAGGAGGAAAGGCCTGCAAATAAGAAAGTTAGTTAAAATGACGCTATTTTTAAGATATTGTCTGTAATACATACATAAATACAAAAACTTATTATTTTTTAAAGCAGCTAAAGATGCCTCGCCATGCATATTAACTCAAAGCACAGCAATGTAAAATGGGTGAAATTTTGTTATTGATAGCAAAAGCATGGTACTATTAACCTAAAACTGTAGCAGCACAACTACTGAAAAGAAAGGCTTTTAAAGCAACGGAAATGGCATTGCCTTTAAATAAGTTTTAAAATATTATAGGGAGAAAAAACCACTTGTGTTTCATTGCCAAGTATTTTCTTTTTTTTAATTTAAATATCATTTCCTATTATTATATAGATTAATGGATTACGTTAAGTGTTTTCAATTACAGAAGCAGTTTTATCTCAATTCGACTTTTCATGAGAGGATATTTAAAAAAATGAAACCATGTTAGGAACAAAACTAAATCGTCTGCGTTTATTACGTATGAGAATGAGATGGATAAATAGAGTTTCTGGTAAATTAACAAGTATGTGAAATCATTTCTGGTTGATGTTCAAAAAAGTAAAGCGATACAAATTTCATTAGTTGCTTCTCAGAGAAAAAAAAAAAAAAAACAAAAACCCAAAGCAAAACAACAACAAAACAAAAGCTACATGCAAAGCAAAAGGTGAAAGGTCAAAGTACCAGGTCTACAGTTGCTTCGAGAGGTCGCTTCATTGCTTTGGCAGTCGACTGAGTCTTTTAATAACAGGCAGCGAGCACATGATGGCAGTGGGCCAATGGGATTCAAGCGAATTAACATACAGGTAAACAGCAAGCAGAGGTGCATCATGGGAACGGCATTGCATTTGTGGATAGGTGAGAAGGAAAAAAATATTCTGAATGCAATATACAACATACAAAACACTAGGCATGCACAACAACAAAAATGTCTTCTAAAGAAATGAATATTACATTTCGAATTAGTACCGAAGCAAAAATGCATCTACTATACCTTAGTTAAAAGCATATAAGAGAGTAAAATATAGATGTTTGAAATTCAGGAAAGTTGAGTAAAACAGCAGCTTGCAGACACTATTAAGCATTGTATAAACACTTCACAGAGATGCAGAAAGTTTTAAGGATACGGCTATAAGAATTCCTGATAAGTTAGTTAAGTCACACTTTAAAGCGGAAAAATCAATTTGGAAGGCTACATTTTCCAATACAAAGCACCAGTGAAAGTTATAATGCGTTGAAAATGCTACTGATATCAGTGCTTGCAAGGTGAGGGTCTTTTAATTAAGAGAAGTGCACCATTCAATAGATTTGGGGTTCAAAATGAGAGAGGTTTTCCTTTTCCAATATAAACCAGAATAAATAATATGTCTAGTTTACACTAACTTATCATTAATTCTTTTTTTTTTTTCCTCTACAGCTGGGTCATTTTTGTAGCTTTTTTTCTCCTTGTAACTTACCACATTACATTGAGAGGGAAAAAAGTCTTTCAGAATTTTAAACATATTTTCTAAATTTTGCTACAACCTTCAGTACTAGCTTCAGGAGCAGGGAATAAAATTACTGCTCTCAGTTCATAAGCAAACATTAACATGTGAGTTTTGATTCTAGTCCAGCATTATTAATTTTTTTAAAAGAAAGTATTTAGGCATAGTACATAGGCATATACATATACGTATAGTTCCATAATGAGATCTAACTCATGGCTGATATGATGGCATTCTGTAAAAAAATCTTCTCACAGAAAATATTACTTTCAAGATTTATAGTGTAAATAATTCTTACAAACCTTTAGAAAGAAAAGGATGACTTTTCAAAAATCAGAAATTTTATTTTTGTTTTTTAAACATGGGCTGATATTTAGCTCTTTCTAGGGTATGCAGATGATGTCTATCTTGACATCAGTATGTGGAAATATGGAACAAAAAGTGGAAAAAAAAAAAAGGACAAGGTACAAAATGCCTACAAACAGCTTATGGTCACAAGATTAGCTAGTGCCAACTGGGTATTTTGCAGGATAGCCCTCACTTTGCCTATTCCTTGTTCCTGGCTCTATTGTACCTACACCTCTATAGTACCTACACTGCACGAGGCTTCCCTACTCTCTCCCCATCCCTCCTTCCGCACATTTCTGGATTACATACCCTGGTCTACAGGATCTGCTCATGTGTCTGGGTCCAAGACACAGACATAACAAGACACACCTGGTGCAAAGTCAAGATCTGGAGAGCTTTCTTGTGTCTAAGCAGGGTGTTGTGCAGCCGATATGCTGTACCTTCCGTGGGAACCCCCACGGGGGACCTCACCCTGTCTGCACAGAGCATAGACTCAAAACAGCTCTGCATCTACCATGGACGGATGTCTACATGGAGGTGAAGCATTATGACTGAATTCAGCATTATGCAATGATGAAGTCCACAAATTCAAATCAACATTATTAAGAGTAAAGTGTTTCAGTTAATTCCCTTTATTATCCAACTTATTATCTTTGCATTAATGATTGCTTTTCTCCACTTCTCCATGCTCTTCTTAACCTCACCTCCCTATTCTAAAGCGCTTTGCTGGCTCTGCCCTCATCTTCCACCAAAATTTCAGTCTTACAGTTTTCTCAACCTGAAGGATTTAACTTGCTATGTTGCTAGACCTACTCATCAACCTTGTTTCCATGTAGTCTCCCCCTCTTTTCAGGCTTTCAGACCAACTGTCTACTTTTCTCTCCCATCTTCATATTTTCTTTCATTTTGTCCTGATAGTAAAACCTCCTTTGCCTTTTTCTTTTCCACAAGGTAATCTCCTGCTCAACACTCGATCTCCTACATAACTAACAACCAAAAAAACCAATAGCTACAGGCTGGAGAGGAAAAAGCTATAGACAGGCAATAAAGGTAATAANAAAAAAAGGAAGACTAGAGAAAATGTGGGCTACTGCTGAATGGGGCAGGTGACCTGGTGACACAAGACATGGAGAAGGCTGAGGTACTCTACATCTTCTTCACCGCAGTCTTTACTGGTAAGACTGGTCTTTGGGCCGGTAGGAAAGTCTGAAGCAAGGAAGATTTACCCTTGGAGGAGGCGGATCAGGCTAGAGAATGTTAAAACAAACTGGAGGTACACAAGCCTGTAGGACCTGGTAGGATGCACTGATGGGTGCTGAGGGAGATGGTCAATGTTATTGCAAGGCCACTCTTAATTAACTTTGAAAGGTCACCGCAGTTTGGGGGAGTTCCTGAAAACTCCAAGAAAGTAAATCACACTCCTATCTCCAAAAATGGCAGGAAGGAAGTTTTGGGTAACAAGAGATTGGTCAGCCTCATCTCAGTCCCCGGGAGTGACCGAGCAAATCCTCCTGAAAAGCATCTCTAAACACTTGAAATCCAAGAAGGTCACAGGGAGTAGTCAGCATAGATTTATGAAGGGGAGATTGTGCTTATCAAACCTAATAAACTTCTATGATGAGACTGTCTTGGTGGGTGAGGGGAAGCAATGGATGCTCTTTCTTTTGACTTCAGGAAGGTTTTCAACACTGTCTCCCATTTCATCCTCACAGACAAAGTCATTTAGTATGGGCTAAGTAAGTAGAAACAGTGAGGTGGACTGAAATTTGTCTCAAATGCCAAGGTCAAAGGGTTGTGATCAGCAACACCAAGTCAAGCTGCAGGCCAGTCACTAGCAGTATAAAACTGGGAGGAGAGGTTGGTACCAATGACAGATGTGCTGCCACTCAGAAGGACCTGGAAAGGATGGAGAAATGGGCTCAGATGAACATCACTATGTTCCACAAAGGGAAAAACCAAGTCCTGCATCTGGGGAGGAACAACCCCAGGCAGAACGTGCTGGAGACCACCCAGCTGGAAAGCAGCTTGGCCGAAAAGGCCCTCAGGATCATGGTGGACACCGAGTTGAACATGAGTCAGTAATGCGCCCTCACAGCAAAGGCAGCCAACACATTCTGTGCTGCATTACAAGAGCATCACCATCAGGTTGAGGGAAAGGATCCTTCCCCTCTACTCAGCACTGGTGAGGCTGCGTATGCTATGTCTAGGTCTGGGTGTGCCACTACAAGAAAGACATGGACATACTAGAAACAGTCTCATAAAGGGTCCAAAGACAATTAAGGGACTGAAGCACCCCTCATACAAGGGAAGGCTGAGAGCTGGGACTGTTCAGCCTGAAGAAGAGGAGATGCAGGGGGATCTCATCAGTGTGCGGAAATACCTGATAGGGCAGTAAAGCCAGAGCCAGACTTTTCTCAGCAGTGCCCAGTAACAGGACAAGAAGCAACGGGAACAAATGTAAACACAAGGAACTCCACTAAAATGCAAGATTTTTTTGTTTTGTTTTGTTTTGTTTACTATAAGCATGATCTAACTATGGAGCAGGTTGTCAAGAGAAGTTGGGGAGTCTCCATCCTTGGAGACTTTCAAAAGCCACTTAGGCACATTCTGGGCAATCTGCTGTAGCTCACCCTGCTTGTACATTCTTCAGTGACTTTTTATGTTCACTGATGCACCATATGAATATTTGGAGCTCCCTGAGCACAGTGATAGATGACACTGTCTTCTAATGCATTCCACATTTAAACTGGACACGGTCTATAGCATCTTTCACGTACCTTTCCCCTTTCTTTTTACTTCAAATGATGTGGTCACCTAAGATTCCTGAGTAAAAATTCCTAAACTTCAGCATACAGAAATACAGACAAGACATTTTCTGAAAGGTCTTAGACTGCGGAATTCATTGACCTTCAATGGTCTTAGAAGCTTTGCCTACAGTGCTTTAACCCTATCTAGAATATTCACCTACACGAGCACCCTCTGGACCAGAAAAATGCAGCCAGCTCCCCAGCCAGGAAGGAAAACCTCTCAGACACAATTTCAACCTGGGAGCAACCTGCAAGCATACCCTAGAGGTAAGCATTTGTACTTCTGCCTTACTTTTGCGCTCTAGATTCAAATGAGTATTCTTGGCCATTCTTGGGTGGCCTTGCAGGCATGTATCTTTTCTACCACTTTTTTGTTGTTATTGTCATTCTGGTGATTTTTCATTCACTCTGATTGTTTCAAATCGATATTAAACAAAAAATAGTTGGATTGTAAAGAATCTTTTCTGTTTGGTTGTCTAAATATGCCATTAATGTATTTTGTACATACTCTGCAAAAAATTACCCTGAATTACAGGTCCCTGCCTTCTCCTCCTGTGATGTTAGAATGCTAACATTTCAGTTCTGTGTTTTCAAAGATGCTTCATCTTGCTTTAAGTCTAATGCTACTCCAATTATGGCTTATTTAAAATCACAGGACATATATCCAACCATTACTGAAGAGCAAAAAAATTAATCCCCTCATCTCCCTCCTTTCTTTAGTATGCTGCCTGGAAATATTACATTCTCTAAATGGACAATACATGTTGCACAATAGAAGCTAATTTGAATTTTAAAAAATAAAAAAATCTCCTTTGCTTTAATTTCCAGATGGTATTCAACTTCTGCAAGCACAGGAAAGTTTAACTAAAAATCATCCAGTTTGAAACAGAGACTGAGGATACCATAAGAGAGAACATTAAAACTTTAGAAATGTTCTTCTATTTGGACGTTTACTTTCTTGCATAACCTACCATTTGTCCCTCAAAAAGTCTGGTCTTTGCTAATTTGCTAAACACAATAGCCTGGGGTAGTTATATACTGTACTGTATTGTTTTTTGGGGAGGCCTTTTACCCAGAGAATAACTGTATTGTCTGTAACTATTGTATGCACTGCCCACAAGTCCACAAACCACATCTGCTTAATTATTCGTCCACTGCCAGCAATGAGGACAATGATTCTTTGATTTGCTGCCAGCATTTCTGTCTCCCAAGTCAGATCCTGCATGCCCAATTTATCTAACTTTATCAATACCGCTCTATTTAAATTTACCAACTTTCCTGGTAGCAACCATAAGAGAGATCCAAAACTCGTAAATGGCTGGGCTGACTTCTCTGAACAGTTTTCAGTAAGAGCTTAAAATATCTGAAAATAGAAAACTCTCAAACTCTTTTCTTCTGACTATAGTTACGATGCTTTTTCTTAATAATTCCCATTTTAGTTTACTACTTTTAAACCCCATGATTCAAATTACTTGCCCATGACAGTGGAAGAGGCAAGGAAAGTCTCTAGGCATGAGATTTTATCTAACCCTAGTTGAAAAAGATAGTCATCAGTTTTCCATCAGTGGCGACAAACACGTATCTACAGTGGGCAGTTCTTCTCCATCCTCAGCCAGGCCCTAGTGATGGATCAATGTGCTGTTTTTTCTTGACTAGGTATAAAGTGAGACCAAGGTGGTTAGGCTAGGCTTAGACATCTGTCTGGCATCTAAGCTGGGGTGAGATGAATCCTAACACAGGTTTCTTTTCTACTACTGATCTCTGAGGCAAAATCTCTCTCTTTGTTTTTCTTCCCTTATTTCCAAATTTCCACACGTACATCTGTCATCAAAGAGCTAAACCAGCATATGTGCCCCCGATTTCCAGGGATATTGAAGCTTATCAGTTTTGTTTCTGTTTGGAAATACTAGGGGCAAATTTAACACATAATCAAGGCAGAGAACAGAAGTGGTATGGAGTGTCATTTGCTTCATTGTCCTGGATAGAAATACAGCATTAAAATAAGGGCACAAAGAAAAAAAAAGTGCTTCCTCCCATCAAGCAATAGTAATAATTTTACAAATTCTTAATCTTCTAGCAAAAAAAAAAAAAAAAAAGAAAAAAAAACTGCAAACCAGAAAAAAAAATATA
>VZTO01012540.1:61008-76648 GCA_013400615.1 Syrrhaptes paradoxus
ATTGAAGCTTATCAGTTTTGTTTCTGTTTGGAAATACTAGGGGCAAATTTAACACATAATCAAGGCAGAGAACAGAAGTGGTATGGAGTGTCATTTGCTTCATTGTCCTGGATAGAAATACAGCATTAAAATAAGGGCACAAAGAAAAAAAAAGTGCTTCCTCCCATCAAGCAATAGTAATAATTTTACAAATTCTTAATCTTCTAGCAAAAAAAAAAAAGAAAAAGAAAAAAAACCTGCAAACCAGAAAAGAAAGTATAAGCAAACAGCATTAAATTGCAGCAAAATAGGCATCAAAGAGCTTCTGTCAAAGAAAGGCATCCATATATGCCAGCACTTACCATCACAGTCGCAGCTGCCGCAGCTGCCTGGGCTGCCACCGCAGCCTGGTTGGCTTGGTGTTGCGCCGCTTTGATTTTGGCCTGCAAATGTGCAGGAGGGTGAAAATACTTGCATTTCTCCCTCATGCAACGACCTTTTATGTAATCCATACACACGGTTACGGTGTTGTCGTTTGTGTCAATCATTGTGCTGTCCGCCGGATGCGCAAAGCGGCAATCAGTCTCTCCACGCGCACAGTTTCCCCGCTGGAACTCCCTGCACACCTACGTGCAAAACAACAGGAGTTGCAGGGGAAGAGCTCGGTGCAACACAAAAGGGCAGGGAGACAGGGAAAGCCCCACGCCCCCCAAAAGACAGACCTGCCCCCTTCCCCAGTTGGTTCAAGTTTTTCAGTGAATTCCGTTTAATAAACCCTTCATCTTCTTGCAGGAGAGGGGAGATGCATCTATTTTACCCTTACACACTCGGATCCTCAGGTAGCTGAGCAGTACAGTAGCTAAATTAACTTTCCATGCAACAGAAGCATTCCCAAATGCCTTTCCTTTTTCCTGTCTAGAAAACACCTGGGATGGATACTTACTGAAATAACTACCCCTGCAAAACTAGCTGGGAATCACAATTCAGTCCCTTTCTGACTACACTTTATATTCTTGCAGCTCCACTGGTGGGGAAGGAGTTCCTCTTGATGAGAGCCAGGGAAGACGTGCATCAGATGCACTGCATTTTTTATGGAGTCCACAAACAAAATGGGAGAGCCTCCTTAAAAGTAATTTTCAAAAATTAGAAGATACTGATTTCCTAAGAAAAAACATGCTCTAGACACCAGTGGTTAGGCTTTTGGGAAAGGACATTCTTTTCTGCAAGAGCCATTTGGCCTTCTGGTGTACTTGGATCACAGATTCCACTGAGCCCAGCCATGTAGAGATCCATCAAGACCAGAGAAGTTCTGCACGTAGCTGGGGGCTTGCCCCTTCAGCCTGCTCCAGGGTTGGTAACATTTGACATCTCCATTTGTAGCTCAAGGCTGAAGGGCTATAGAATTCCCTTAATATCGATCCATAGGGCTATAAAATTCCCCTAATATCAATGCATAATAACTAGGACAGAATTAATACTGCAATAAAAACATGCTTGTTAGATATTTCATCAAAGCGAACCTTTACAGGCATGTATACCTGAGGTATGTTGGAGGAGATGAACTTTAAGAAAAATGAAACTTCATGTCAATGTCTATGTATTAAATTTGAGTGAACACACTACCTTAAAAACAAGACTGTTTAATTACCACTGGCTGCAAGTGTAGAAATCCTGACTGGTTACAAGGTCCTTATTTAGAGCAATTAAATTTAAGCATTGTTTTTAAAACAACAGAGTTTTTCCCTCCAGGTCTCTCACACAGTCTAAGAGAGGATTAGGACTGTCACGGTGGTGTCTACAGTACCTCCAGTTTATCAGTCCTGAGGAGTTTCTGGGTCGCAGTTGAACCAGGGACTGAAACCGGTGGACTTCCAGGAACAATGACAGGCGGCGTGGGTAGGATCTCAGTTGGGACTAAGCCAACTCCCGGTGTTACTGGCGTTAGATAAGGAGCAAAGCTAATAGCCGTGTTCGTTCCTATTGTCGGACCCACTGGAAATGTGGGCTGCAAAACGAAAACACAGAGCAAGATGAAAAAAAAACAAACCCTTCATCAAGAGCTTATTAGTTGTCTTTTGCATGTTCTTCCTGGTGCCAAGTCATTTTCTCAAAAAATTTCAAACAGCTGGCAAAACACACAGCACACTCTCTTCTTTTAATCATGTAACCCATTCCTGCGGCATCCTATGAACCACACTTTACAGCTCTATTCTTGGAAAAGAGGCTGCCGATGCAAAGGAAGTCGTACTTTGAACCTGAATCTCTATGGAGGTCCAACTTACATTGTAGGCTTATTTACACATCTGAAAGTAGAAATAACATAGGCTTTATTGCTTTCTCTCAATACCTGTTTTCCTTGTAAAAACAGGCTACTTTTCAAAGTACCTGATCTCATAGGTGAAGCGTTATTAACTATATTAAAGCCATATTTCTAATAAGACTATATATAATGAGCTCTTTGGCACGTAACTTCCATCTGCTTGCATGCTGTATTTTACCACCTCCTGCAATTATATGTAACTGTGGCTCACACTTCAAAAAAACCTCACCTTTGTGAATGTTTGTGTGCTCAGCTGTCACCAGTGGCAAGCAGAATAAATATTATAATCTCAGTTGGACACAATATTTAGAAAGGGATTATTCAGGCTTAGCTAAAGTTCATCTTACAAAAAAAAATTGTCTGGAAGGAATGATATACGCCTAAAAATCTGCTTTGTGCCTTCTTACAGTGAGTCAGTTAAGTCATGAGCAGAAGAAAGAGCACTTGTGTGATGCTATAAAACACAGCTCCACAAGGCTAAATGGTGGGTTTGTTACCACCAGCTCCATGGGGGGATGGAGGCAGAACATCACTGTGGTCAGACCTGGAAAGTGCTTTAGTTCTGCAGAGCTGACATTTACACCAGAGAGTGAAGCTATAATTATAAATGCAGAAAAACAGGACAAATCTCAGATTAGCTTTGTTAGAAATTAAGTTCCCGAAAAAAACAGCATCTAGAAATGAACCACACAAGAGCAGAACACTAGGAAATTACTTAAAAACACTTAACGAAGGAGGAGTGTCTTTCTCATCAAGGTGGCCTGAACAGCCTCTGTTGGAGAAGGGAAGCCAGACACGCACAACGCGTAGAAAATATGCAAGAGAAAGCAAAGGAGCTAGAAGGTTTAATTCTGGGTTGGATTTTTTTTTTCTGTTTTTTTTTTGCTTTTTTGTGTGTGCATTTTTAACCACTTACTAAACTATAAATTAATGTGAGTTAGTACAAAGAAAATGTTTTGAGCAGCAGATTAGCAAGGAGACCCATAGCAGGTAAATAGCAGAGTTAAAGTGAATAATGCTCTGTTTTTATCAGACATCAAAACAGCTTGATATCAAACAGCACAGTTTATATGTCAAGTGCGAGCTAAATTCTTTAAAGCATAATAATGAACATTTATACAAAACAATGTTTCAGCTATGTTGGGGACAATATGTGTTATGTAAAACATAAATAACAGCTTTGTATCAGAGATAATTTTAAGAACAAATCCACATGTCAAATGACTTCTATGGAATTTTCTTTCACTTTTTATCCATTTGGTCAAGACTGAATCATCTGAATCTGGTAATTTATGCGAGACAGAGAAATGAAACCCAGCACTTTCATCATGGCAATCAGTACAGAAGGCATTACGTCAATGAAATTGTAAAGTTCAAATGATGAAATGGGTGAGTAGAAAAAAGTATAATTTTGCCTCTTCAATTTTTTTTATAATACCAAGAGATGGAATCTATTACTTAATAAAAACTTTTCCTGGTGAAAACTCAAGGAGTAAAAACCCAGGAAATATCAACAAACATTATGTCAATATACCAAGATACCAAGATAAACTTGCACCAGAAATTCAGGGACTCCTGACATCCAGTTTTTGTTCATGCCTCCCACCTTAGAGCAGATGTTTCAAGTGTAAAACTACATTTGAAAATGGCATCTGGGGTGAGCTTCCTGTGACCAAATCTCAGTCTTCCTCTGAGATGCTTACACTTGGCTCCTGTGATAGCAGCCCATGGAAAGACAAAGGTGCTTAAAGAAACCAAATCATCTAAACCAAGTGCAGACACCTGAAACAAGTGAATGGCAATTAGAAGTACCTATTTTTTTTGTTAAACTATAAATGGGCCTAGGAAGCCTAGCACAGAAGCTGATGCCAACACTCAGATGCTTCAAGTTAGAGAAAGAAATCCCACTCCAGTGCCTTACACTAGGCATTCAGATTGAGAAAACACCACTAGTAGCCACATGGGAAAAGTTTTAATTCAGATTACTTGCCTAATCACGCTTTGGAGGTCTGGTACAATGAGGAGCTCAACTGCAAAGGCAGCCCAGAGCAACTCACCATTTTCATGTGTATCCAAAGATGCAAGACTCTAGTTCTATGTCACCTTCTGGATTTGAAATGTCCCAGGCACCCCATGCCTTACCTTAGGATAAAATGCTGAGTTTGTAAAGTGCGTGCACCAGCAATTCTCTGTCTTATTCTGACCTGCTTTAGATTTCAAGAGAGTAATAAAATGCTACCCAGAATGACATAAACCTTTGTTCCTGGTACTGGGATTAAATACTATTATAAAGATCTTCAAACCCATAGACTCCAGAGAAACTTTGCATTTCTACTCAAATAGCTTACCAGCAAATAATAATAATAATAATTATTATTATTATTATACACATTTTCACCTTCAGAAGAACTAGAGGTAAAAACCTTGCAAATCTAAACTAAACCTGACATGAACTGACTGGAGGAAAAAAAGAAAAAACTGGCAAATTAGTCTGGGATAAAAGAAAATAAAATATATTGAATCTACAGCAGAACTCCATTATATCTTCAAACGCAAATACAAATGTATACATCTCTAGCATCTGGACAATTTCTGAAGTCAACAGATGGGGACTATTTTTACTAATACTAGTTTAGAGAACTTTTGCAGGTCAATATAGTCTTCTGCCTCAACTTTACTTACCAACAACACCATCAGGGTAATATACTTACCACTGGCTGTAGTGGTGTCCCTGGAAACATGAACTGCATTTGCTGGGCAAGCATTGCTGCTGCAGTTTTTTGTTGGATTAAGTTGTTCCTGCCATTGATTTCCAATTGAGTTTTTAAATGTGTTGGTGGATGAAGGTACTTGCAGTTCTCCCTTGTACAACGACCCTGGAAAAAGAAGTCACACTAATTGGTCTACTGCTTTTGATGGTAGTATAACGCCTTCGAGCAAAATATTACACCATAAACTAAGCAAGAACTAATGAAATACAGTAATGAAATGATAGCTGATAGCCTTGAGTTCTGCCTCAGCCACTCCTTCTGTTTGATCATTAAGGTTACTAGCCACCAAAAAAGAACTGACAATCGGTGATGGCATTTTCATTGTTAAGAAAAGATCAGTGGTATACAATTAATACTCCAAGTACTATCCAGACTGCCTGAAACGCCTCTCATGGTATCTTGGCTGGAGTATCTGGTGGTACCATAACATAAATGTTTTTATAAATGACATTATATTATGAATAACAAATTTAAACCTATGTTACAAGAAATGCAGCTTTTAAGCACATTATATTAAAAGACAATTGTGTGTTCGTGGCAGTAAGGATCTAAGGTGACCACTTTCTGCTTGTGATCTCTTGTACATTCACCCTTATGACCGTCCACTGCCTTCTGGCCTCCTGTTTTTACAGCATGAGCACAACTTTGAACTATTTCCATCCAAGTATAAAACAACAGAAGTCAAGCCGGTACTTTGCAGCCTGAATTTAGAAGCATGGAGCTAAATCTGAAAGTAAATAGCAAAAGGAGAGCTCCCAATCAACACGAAAGCAGGAGTTTTTCAGACAGTTACGAGGCAATAAGAGGCAATCAAAATATGGGTGGGCAGTCACCTCCAGGGTGGCGTGTGTTGGAGGAGATGGAGAAGGAGCACACAACAGCAGCGCACACTGACCAAACATAGGTAGCTGTGTTTTCCCCTAGGAAAGGAAACTGCAGGGTGTACCAGCAGGTTGTGCAGCTGCAGGGCAGGAGCTGCTGTGATCAGAAGCCGCTCGACGATACAACTCACAGTCACAACGTTTTAAGAGCTGTGACCAGAGGACCTAGAGCATTCGTCAAACTGCATTTGACACACTTAACTTGTAGATGGTAAGTTTCCAAATTGAGAAGCTTTTAAAAGGTGGGTTTTAAACTTTCCATTCACTGGTATAAGGGCTTTGCAATTTGTAACCAAGCAGGAATATCCTCCTATAGCCAAGAAAACATTAAGATCCCTATGCAAGAACATCACACCGTACACACGTACACTGACTCTGCATACACACACGCTGCTACAAAGCCTTCAATATGCTTCGAACATCCCAAAACAACAGTTTTAATGTTAAACATTTTACTCAGACACCGAAACACTGCTGATTCTGCCTCTAATCTGCTATAAGAATGCAATAATTGCCTACAAAGGAGTAAGCAAAATGTGTCCAGGAAGGTTCTCCTGCACCCATGCCCGTGGGAATGCAAACATCTATTTCCACACTATTAAACTATTTTGATCAGCCCTTACCTGAACTGTGCCTGGCCACTGTTTGAGAGCATGCTAAACAGCGGAGGATAGAAGAGTTCAGGAAAGCTAAAAATTTAAGAAAATTCAGCCAGCTTCCCCCTCCTACCTCCAAAAACATATGGCTACGATATACCATCACTTCAAGCTCTGCAAAGCAACCCATGGTGCACAAAAGATCAGTTATTTCAGAAATCTTTCCAAATTAATACAACCACACAAAAATGTACTGTCCTCTCCAAACTTTTTCATGTCTGTGCCTCATTTACTAGTTTTTTGAGCTCCTGGTTAGCAATGAATGTACTATGAAAGAGTTGTGTGGCCCCATCATGCTACTATAGAAAGCGCTGTAAACAGATCAAGCCTTGTTGAAATGAAATGACCCAAAATAAACCGCAGTGGAATGAGCACCGAAAATAGTGAGCAGATTAATCCAGCCTTAGCTCCCAAAATTAAACATGTTCTGAGACCAGTTTTCACTTTTTGGACATACAATGGCTGGGGGAAAATGCCTATAAGCAACTTTTCATTCCTTTTTTAATGAGTGCTCCATGTCCCTGTGAACTCCTGATGAGATTAATTTCAGAGCAGAACCTGGCCAACGTCCAGTGACCGATTATTGCAAGAACAAAAATTCAAAACTTGTGGTGTCATCTCAGTCAAATGGGACCCTGGATATTTTTTTGTTTATGAAAAAGTCAAATATGAAGTATAACTGAGAGGATAGCACATATCAGCCAAACAGCAGAATAGGCAACTGTTTACAGCACGAAGGAGTATTCAACATGTTGGTTGGGGTAAGCATCTACAGTAAGAGCCCACTTTCGATTCTTGAAAAAAACTACTACGCTAGCAGACCACCTAATAACAGATACAGGAAAAAAATCAAGAGCTTTAACATTAAGGATGCATCGGTATCGAGCCTCCAGAGTGAGGTTTGGTCCATCACAGCTCTTAAAACCACAGCAGTTCAGGAGCTGCTCGGCATTCAGTCCTCCTGGTGCACAGCAGCACAGTCTCTGTCAGCAGGATGAGGCAGGCAGCAGGGAAAATAATTGCTTCATACAACTTCTAATCTACCCCCACACGAGTCGGAGTCCTGAAACTGAGGGCGCAGACAGATTGGTGTGAAACTTGGTCCCTAGAAATTCCTGTCACCCGGGAAGGGAAGGTTATCAACAAACACATCACAAGCAGTTGTGCACTCCCTGTGGGAGTTCACCCGCAAAAATTACTTTCAATGAGCTGCCTCCTTATCTGCAATGGATGGTAATGACGAACAAGCATCAGATTAAATTCCCAGCGCTCTGTTACTCCCCTCATCCTGCAAGGACGGTACCTACCTCAGACCTTGCATTTCTCTACCTTTGTCCTCTACAGCTAGCCTAGCCTAACGCGTAGGGTCCCATTTTAGGCAGGTAATGGAAAGCTCTAGCAGAAAAANAACAGATACAGGAAAAAAATCAAGAGCTTTAACATTAAGGATGCATCGGTATCGAGCCTCCAGAGTGAGGTTTGGTCCATCACAGCTCTTAAAACCACAGCAGTTCAGGAGCTGCTCGGCAGACACTCAGTCCTCCTGGTGCACGGCAGCACAGTCTCTGTCAGCAGGATGAGGCAGGCAGCAGGGAAAATAATTGCTTCATACAACTTCTAATCTACCCCCACACGAGTCGGAGTCCTGAAACTGAGGGCGCAGACAGATTGGTGTGAAACTTGGTCCCTAGAAATTCCTGTCACCCGGGAAGGGAAGGTTATCAACAAACACATCACAAGCAGTTGTGCACTCCCTGTGGGAGTTCACCCGCAAAAATTACTTTCAATGAGCTGCCTCCTTATCTGCAATGGATGGTAATGACGAACAGGCATCAGATTTAATTCCCAGCGCTCTGTTACTCCCCTCATCCTGCAAGGACGGTACCTACCTCAGACCTTGCATTTCTCTACCTTTGTCCTCTACAGCTAGCCTAGCCTAACGCGTAGGGTCACATTTTAGGCAGGTAATGGAAAGCTCTAGCAGAAAAACTACTCTTCTGCTCCTAATTATCTAGACTGGGCACATGCTGTGGCTGGCATCAGGGTGTGCCACAGGCTTCATTCCAGTAAGGAAGTGGCAGAGGGAAAGGATGCACCAAGGAGCTGGGAACTCCAGTGCCCACCACCCAGGCACAGCAAAGAGAGGCTCCACTTCTGCAGAGGCAACAGTCTTGGGAGCTACCGCTCGACTGGATTAATATTAAAACCACATCCCCTGATGAGCCATGTCACACCACTGACTTTTTTTTTAATCAAAAGGTTTCCCTATTAAGAACAATACGTAGTTTGCCTAAAATGAATGGCACAAGACAGCCCACGGACAAGTATATTTAAAAGCTCCGTATGTGCTAAGAATTATCATTTTAGAAAAAGCAAAAAGAGGCAAGTACAGAAGTAACACCCCATAACTTTGCATACTAGAATACTAAGAAACCACTTCCTGTGTTCAAGTTGTACAGCCACATCTCTGCCTTGAATATTTTATAAATCCACAGCTTTCTTCAGTATTTTACTATTGCTCTATAGCAACAACAATAATAATTCATTCAGGCCCAGGCTGGGAATTGCTTATGCATAATAGTTAGTTTTTACTTACAAAAATTACCTTCATCTTTCATAAAAATAAGATGTTTGAATTAAAAAAAAAAAAAAAAGGCAAGACAATGTTCCTTCTATCTCTTAAGCTGAGAATCACCTAATGCATCCACAGCCACCTCACTCAGGTACTGAATTCTGCTTTTAAGATGAGAGACAATACACTTTCTTAGCATGCTTATCATAAAAAAACACTAGTAAATGTAACAGCCCCGATCTACACAGTTAATCCAAAACTGCTGGGAAACACTTTTCTGCAGCACAATGTCGTGGGTTTTTTTGGCAAAAGGCAAATTCAGGTTGGAAGGGATCTTGAGGTCCCCAGTCCAACCTGCTCAGAGCAGGGGACCACGAGGTCAGGTCAGGTTGCTCCAGCCAAGTCTTCTAAACCTCTGCAGGCAGAGTCTGCACCACCTCTCCGAGCAATCTGATCTACTGCTTGGCTGTCCTCATGATGAAGAAGATTCTCCTTATATTCAGTCTGAACTTGTCTAGTTACAGCTTATGCAGCTGCCTCGTGTCCTCCCACCATGCACAGCTGCGAGGAGCTGGGCTGCACCTTTTGATAACCTCCATGTCCTCAAAGGCTGCTCTTACAGGAGGAACATCACCCTGTCATCATGTTGTCTTCTGTTAATGTGCCTGTCTCAGGTTTGAATCCTGAGGGATACACGTTAGTTTTTTTTAAACTGTACCAGCTAACTTAAGAGTCCCTCTACACTTCACCTCATACTTTGGGAGGGCAGCATCCACGGTCACCTGCCATCCTATCAAAGTTATTCATCATCACACCAATAACATTATTTATATGTTCCTCAAATAGTTGAAATGGGGAAAGTCCATCTTGAAGCCAAGCACACAAATCCAAAGTTAATTGAGGCAATTTATTGACACTATTAATGGGAAATAACAGAGCATGCCCAACGCCCCCCTCCCCAGCATAGCCTAACATCCGACATGGAACACCCCATCACCGTTAAAAGGCAGGTTAGCCGACGAGGAGCAGAAACACGGACGCCTGCTTCCTCGTAGACATCTGTCCCTCGTTCCTAATCTCGCTCCCCAGGGTGCTTCCAGCTCCCCCCCCCACCTCTGTTCTCCCTAAACTCCCAGCTTCCTCTGGTACCCCACCTCCCTCTATCCTCCAAACCCCCCCCCCAGCACCCCCCTGCCTCTCCTAACTATAGACCAGGAAACAACTCACAAGATAAATATAACTTGCTCAAGCTGTGCATGTCCTGAAGAGCCAGCCAAAATGTGCACGTGGCTGGCAGACCACACTGGGGAGCAGCGCAAGCCTCGTCCTTAATGGGGTAGTCATTTGGATCTCTCTCTTCTACCCAGACACTGATTTTTGCATAACCAGTAAGAACTTTGTGGTATGTCTTTGAGACGTCTGCTTCTAGCAACTTCGCTTGAAATCGTCCCGGGTGTTCTAAAGTTCTTAGGGTGTGAGGATGATGCTGGCAAAAATATGGATAGTGCAATTATGCAAATTCAGTTTCCTTAAGAAAACAAGATAAAACTAACAAATGCAGATTAAATTCTATGATTTCTCAGGATTAAATATGCAGTCTTATGAAGGAAAAAAAAAATATACGACTTCCAAGATATGAATGGTTTTAGAAGGCATCTGAGCAACTGGTTCTACGAGGGAAAAATATTTTTTGGTTTCCAGCTAGACACTCTGAGATCCAAACATGTGCTGGAGTCATAAAAAAACACACACACAAAAATTTTTTTTAAAAAAGTAATAATCACCTGATGTCACAACCACCTTTCCTACTGTAAAAAAAAAAAAAATCATTCAAATTGCCATTTTCTAGATCATGCAGCTTCAGCAAACTTGCGCATGCTTGTAAAGATCAGATCACATTTTAATAAATTAATGCTCTTGCAACTGTGGACATGTTAGTTAGCTAGCCATCACCTGCTTGATATTGATATTAGATACCTAAAGATATTACATACTGTTCAAACCTTGGCAGAGCAAGAGCTAGCACAAGCCAGTGTCGGGAGCGGTGGCAGCACACAGCGAGCACAGCCACCGAGACAGCAGCGTCAGCAGCTGCGGAGGCACCTAAGCTGTAAATACTTCTCTGGAAGAGTTTCTGACAAGAGCAGAAACAGTTTCTTCTCCTTTGGGATTCCTCCTCCACAGCCCCTCAGCAAATTCTGGTTGAGAACATCACCCAAATAATTTAACAATTTCACCATTGCATAAACCAGGAACTTCTCAATTCCAATAATCCCGGGCTCCCTGGGACTAAAAATAGACGCAGTCAAAAGGAGGGCAGGGTATTTTGAGAGACTTAAGCTTCTGCTCCTGCCTGTGGACAGCCACACTAACTCTACCACTCCAAAACATCCAGTTCAAATGTTATTTTTCAAATACAGAAATACCAAAAAGGAAAAGAAAAATCCAAAGAAAACACTGACTGTGTATTCATACGCAGAGAGGGACGATTCCTCTTGCTCTACAGGACTTGCATTTATGCATTTCCCTATATATTTTAGTATATCACAACTCAATCACCAACAGCATTTCCAACACTCAAGGAAAACCACTAGACTTCAGTTTGGACTGAATTTAAAAGTATTTTCCATCTAGCATCACAACGCGGGAATTCGGTTTTCCTATGCAGGTCTCTCTGCTTCCCATCCTCTCTCAGAAAGTAAAACAACAGATACCACCCCTCCATTAAAGTATTCCCTTTACAATTCACACCACTTGCAAGACTACCTATGCCTGTAGAATTAAGCATATGCGCAAGGACTTAGGGGATTTAGTTAAGCTTTAAGAATGACTAGTCATAGATTTTTAAAAATATAACTTAGCATTTTATTTATTCCTTAAGGTATACAAAAAAAACTTTCCATAATTTCATATCTAGAGTATATTAACTCACAAATAGGCATGCTTATGAAAACATGATTCCTTTAGCCTAAGTAGAATCTTACCTAATTTTACAGAAAGAAATGGAGATCAGAATAAGATCCTCTATCTTAAAAATGAGACATACTTGAACTATTTGAGAAAAAGAAAAATCATTTCAAAAGGACCAAACTGCAACAGTAACAGACAATTAAAGCTATTGATGGGAGAGTTCAAATGCCTCAAACGTCACTTGTTGCTATACACCTTACCAGCACAAAAACACTGGAAGTATTTCAGCTGTTGGATCTGTTTTCCTAAGAAAAAAACTCCAAAAAGTAAACAAAAGACACCAACAAAAAGCAACTTAGAAACTTTGCTGAGAAATTAATTCTGTATTTCTAAAGCTACCTTGCGAGTCCGCCCACCAAAGCCAGTGAGTGTGCATACATATTTATATGCACCTACACACTTCCGTTTCAAGAAAAGGTAGAAGACAAATTTACTCTTTAAAGTAGAAAAGGAAAAGAAGGCAAAAAAAGTCTCAGGTGACTTCAGCTTGATTCAGTTTCCAACAAGCTAAGAACACCCATTTGCTGCTCTTCTAATGATTTCAATTATTTGTAAGAAACTAAAAGCTGGTAAAATAAAAATGATCATTTTATTCATAAAGTTAGAGAACAAGAACTGCCTGTAACCGACATAAAAAATAGAATAATATTGAAGAAAAATGGAAGTCTTACAAAAAGATGAAATGTCTAAATGATGTAAGAGTCTTAATGCTAAAGACTTAATAGGAGATATTTATTTAAATTGAAAGAGACAAAATGTTCTACTGAAGAGCACATTTGCAATGCACAAAGAGCTCCAAGTCTCTCAAGATGCTCTTTCAAACAAATGTTGAGAAGGATGGCTATAGAGAATGGTTTAATAATTTGCCTTGCAATATCAAGGGAAGTGTACTCAATATCAAATTGCTCAGAAGAGAAAGAACGCAAGCAGATATTGCAGATGCCAAAAAAAAAGATGCTTCTGAAATTCTAAGTCGTTTGACAAACATCCTTGAGATTACTCTAACAAATACGACAAAGAAAATTCAGACAAAGAAACAACAGGTTAAACTGATATCAATTTATTTTATTTCTGTGTTTACTGCCTCAAAATAATTTGAGAATAATAGGGAAATAAAGATTATTTCTTCCCCAACTACATAGCTCCTTTCTTTTATTTTCCCATTTTTCCCCCCTCACTGGCACTCAAAATCTAAACCAGTTATTTTTACCTTAGCTTCATGTTTGGCTACCAGCATCAATGAATACATCAAAAGCAACTGTGGACAACCCTTGAAATAAATCTTCACTCTCATGTACACAAGCAACTCACATATCATAGAATCACAGAATGGTTTGGGTTGGAAAGGACCTTAAAGATCATAAAGTTCCAACCCCCCTGCCATGGGCAGGGACACCCTCCACTAGCCCAGGTTGCTCAAAGCCTCATCCAGCCTGGCCTTGAACACCTCCAGGGATGGGGCATCCACAACCTCTAATGTACGCAAGCAACTCACATATGGAACAAGAGGTGGCCAAAGCGTAGCATAGGGGAAGCCCTCTATGGAACAAACATAAAGAAAGTCAAGGGACGAGTGACCTCATTTACCTGAAATTCCTCAAATGAGTGATTTCTATTACATGGGTGGTAAAACTCTTCACAGGACGCGAAGTCGCCTTGTGCAGGGCTCTAACAAACATACAGCTCCTCCTACGGAAGGACTAGATGCAGCCTGCCAGCAACTCAAGCCAGGTTGCAGTAGCAAAGTGGCCACTTAACCCTTCCAACTCCGCCTGTTCAGAGAAGTCAAGGTATTTGCAGATTCCTGCATTACAGAAAAAAAATGTCTCAAACCTTTATGGAGTCTCAGGACAGAGCATTACAGACAGCTAACCGATGGCCGGGCAGCTTTAACGCACCCACTCATCACAAGGATCGAGTGTTTTTGTGGAAGGCTGTGTAAAATTGCAGGTGGGACTACACGGTAACTCAGGGTGACATAGATTTTTTGCTGATGAACAGCATACTCCACCACAAAGCCTAACTTGACTGAATTGAAAAAGAAGAAGAGCTTGGCAAGAGGCAATTTTCTTCAACTTTTCTCAGTATTCCAAGACCAGGCAAAAATAGCTGTTCCAGAAGGAAGGTAAGTTGTCCAACTGCAGGTCAGCTGGCAAGAGAAAAGGCAACAGCGGTGTAGCAGAACAGCAGAAGACCAAGCAAGAAGATGGGCACGGCATGGCACTGCTCCCTAATGTATCTCTTTCCTCACCACCTTTATAATTCCGATAAAAGCCATCAAGCAGACATATGCTGACTTTAATGCAAGCTTGCTCATACGAACAGGACTGAGATTAAACTCCCTTGGTTTGGAAATACCACCTCCCAGTGAAAAGGTAGGCAAAGATAACTGCAGAACTGTCAGCCAAGCCCCGAGACACCTTATTTCTCTCTCGCTGGCCTGTGAAAGAAAGCCACCATGTCACAGCACACAAACTACACTCTCCACCATCCATTCCACATGTCCTCCACTGTAGCCAGGTTATAAAAGAAGGAGCAAGTAGTGAGGACACATCTTTGCTGCTGGGATGCCTGAGCCCAAATGCTGAGCAGCCCAGCAAGGACTGGGCAATGGGCTGGCACACCAACAACGCTTCCCTCAACGATGCACCAGGAATCTTACCATGCCTCAGAAAGAGCCATAAATTCAGTTATATGGTATCAAAAAGGAGCAGCAGACATGGCTTGGCAGTAAGAAGCCTGGCTGACCGCATCAGAATGAAACAGGAAGAGAGTTCTGTAAAATCTACCACGTTACCCTCCTGCAGCGAGTCCCCTGCCCAAGGGGGCCCTGAGAAAACTCTTCATTTGAGAATCACAGTGAATCAAAAGAGATTTAGAAAAGGCTCGTCACTGGGAAGAGTCCCACCATACGGAAAAGGTCCATCAGCAGGCTTTGGCAAGTTCCTTATGCACCAAGAGACCACAGTGGTGTGCTAGGGAGAAGGACAGGCTTAACATAACAGGAGCAGGGCTTAACGTAACAGGAGTAAGTGTCACAGCACTCAGCTCTCAAGCTGGGTGCCCAGCACCCGTGAACTTGCTACTCGCCGTCAGCAAGACTCTCCGCCGCTCCTCGCAGGGCTGCTTTCACCCCAGCTGGGCCACGCCATGCCCATGCGTGCACCAAACAAGGCATCGCGGTCTGGGCTTCCTCCCCCTTGTAGATATCATACTTTCTTGGCTGATTATTTTACAAAGAGAAGAAAAAAGCAAGGGCCAAGGTAAATACACAAATGGCTGAGGACACCTTACATAACTGCAGAGGGGAAAGACAGCATCTTGTCCCTCTGCAGAGGAGGAGTATTTATCAGCCCTTGTGGCGGCACTGGAACCACAGCTGCATTATTAATAAATCATCGGCTTTGCTCCCAGCATGAGCCAGAGAGGGCTGGAGTCTGACAGCAGCTCCCAACTCACTAGAAAGTTGCTGAAAACACACAGAAACTTGT
>VZTO01012541.1:1560-26595 GCA_013400615.1 Syrrhaptes paradoxus
CCAGTGTGGAAATACTTCACTGTTGAGTATGTTGGGTAGAAGAGCTTGCCCGTGTGGTATTTTCTATCTCAAGTCCATTCACTTGCAGAGAAAAGGAGGTAAAAACTAAAAATCTCTCAAAGAAACAACCTGCTTACAAGAAAATATTTAAAAGGCTCTCTCGTGACATTGAAAGAGAAAGAATCACATCAACCTTGTGCAAGCAGCAAAGAAACAGGAAACATAACAGAGCTGCATGTTCCCAAGTCTTTTACTTTGCTCAGCTTTTTGCAATGCAAGAGTCTGTAGATGCATGCTACAATGAATTTTTCTCTGGCAGCTTTCATGTTGCTTGAAGGTACCAGAGTATTTTCCATGTGACAGCAAGATCTGTCGTCTCTGGATAGTCATGTCTTCAGCCAGGAGAACAAATGGTATGATTTGCTATGGATCCTGTGTGGAAGGATGCTTGTATGTAACAGCACATGCAAGGAATGTCCTTTAAAATATCTGAGTGGTCTAAGGCCAAGATTTCCCATCTATTAAGAAGGTAATGTGAGATCTGACCACCTGAGCACAGCTGATTACGTTCAGCCTGCACTCCTGCAAAAGCTATTTGTATAAGGTCATGATACACCAAACAAAATTCTCTGTGAACAGGCAGCTTGCTCTAATTTGTGCTGTGAAACTTTGAGAAATCTCCTTATTGTATTCAGTTTTCATAGCCTCTATGACAAATTGCAAATTTTAAGCTGTTCCTGTAGTTTTGTCCTTTGGTTGTATTAACTGTATACACTTAGATTGCCCAAAATGGTGTGTACAGACCTTTTTTTTTTTCTTTCTCTCTCAGACACCTTGGCTCTGGAATACCAGACAGTGCTGGAACGGGTATCCATATCAGGTAAAAGTTACAGTGGTGCCTAAAAATAAATGTGACACCTTTGCACAGCTCTATTTTTATTCTGGTGGAGCTTTGTGTCAATATGTTACTGTGAAAGGGCTACTCGGCATTTCAGAACGTTGCTAGATGCTCCCCGTTTCGCTCGAGTTCAAGATGGGAAAGATGAATACAGCTGTCACACCTCTTTTGAAATGAAGCACAGGATCTGGGAAATCTAACCGTGAAAGCAGACATCAGCCACAGCAGTAGAATGGTCATTTTTTTACAAACTTTTGAGGATAGTGAAAGTTTTATCAAAGCCTCAGATTCAGTGGGTTGGGAGGAGTTCTCATAGTTGTTATAGTGCATACAGAGTGAGATTTAATCCCTGGCAGTTGGTGTGATCAAAGAGGAGACTAAAGAGAGAAGGTGGGTTTCTCCTTCAGCTGCTTAAATAGGGGCTGTCCAGTCATGGCCTCATGGAAGCTTACAACAAAAGAAGGTAAAATTAATGAGAGAGTTGAGAATGATTTCAAGTCTTTATTTTCAGCAATGTCTGAATTTTAATGTATTGAAAAGACATCAGCCTTTCTCTCTGTTCTAGGTCAAAGTATATAACTTCAAAGAAAGGACTTCGGTAATGTTTCTCCTTTACTAAGGAGAAGAAAGCCACTTTTAAAGTAAATACACTTCCAGGCTGTGTCCTGCTGCACTCGTTCCTTCTTTCAGTCCTCCAAAATATTTATCTCAAATTTGAAATTTGATTTCCTTAAAACAATCTTCCAAAGAACAATAAGAATATACTTATTCCTTACTACACTGCTAAGGTTTTAACTAGTTCCAGGAGTATTTAATTTGTATGTCAAAGTGCTGGACATCTTTGACAGCAGCACAGTTGCTCCAACGTTGTGCAGGTGCTGCAGTAACACCAGGATTAACTGTATCCCTACAACTCCAGAAACTATTTTCTGACAGGGGAAGAAGGAGCAGGACAAGTGAAAAGAGAGAAGGAGAAATTTTATCCATCATTATCTGGTTGAGCAGTGGCTTCTGAAGTTTGTATACTCAAAGAGCTGTAAGAAGCCTCTCCTGGGCTTTCCATTAGTTTATGCTACTGGACATAGTTGTTCAAGAATGGGATTTAAACAGAGAAGTCAACCTGCTCTAGAGGATTCAATGTGTTTTTCAGAAAAGAGAAGCCCTGGACCCTGCCTTGGCTGAATCACTGCCTCATTTTGTCCCTTGGTCTGATAGAAGTAACTTTCAACAAGGATGTTGTGAGGATCAGTGAATTAATTAAATGCTCCCTCTTGTTATTTTTAATAATAACAGTAAGGTAGCCCTTTTGAGGAAAAATTATCATCGTGTGTATGGGCTAGGAATGGACTTTGGAAACCCTTTTGGGAAAGCTGAGAGACCCGTTTCCTCAATACCCTTTGTATAACAGGAGGCAACAAGAGATTAAAGTTGTGAAATACAGTTTTTCCTTGTGTTATAAATCAGAGATAACAAATGTTTCAAATATGACCTAGTAAGATGGTTTTAAAATTAACTTTTGGTAGTTTTTTTAATGAGTCGGAATTCTAATTCTAAACCTGAGCTTCTTTAAAATGCTTCTGGTTTTGTTTTATTTTTAATTTAGCATCCAGGAGTCTCAATAGAGATCACTGAGACATTGTACTAGCTGCTGTCCAAATATAATTGACAATGAATTCCAAAAGCTTCAGTGAAGAGTTTGCAATTTAAGGACTCTAATCTGTCTAGGGCATATTGCTTTATTTATTTTTGATTTATTTTTTTTTTCCTGAAGGACAGGGAGGGGAAAAAAAAAGTCATTACCATACTAGAAAGTATGAAGAAGAGTATTTTCTGAATGACACATGAATTCCCTGTGACAGTGAACAGCTCTGGACAGGCTGAACAGGAGAACTGTGTTTGGGTTTAGGTACTACTGTTCTTGAAGGTTGTGTACCTGTTGGAAATAGTTCAGTGGAGATAGTTCAGCAATAATGACCAGAAATCTTGATCTGAGAAAGGCTGAATGAATTTGGTCATTCAGCCTCAGAAGAAATAATGACTTAAATTCCACTCAAGGACTGGAGGGTGAACATTAGGGAAGCAGCAGAAGGAATTGAGTGGGGAAGTTGTTGAATCTTCATCCCTCAGAGATTTTAGGAACAATCATTTGTCAGAATTGATATAGCTGCAGTCACTGGTGCCTTTTGGTCCTGTTTGCTACTAGTTTTGTGTTATTACATGCAAGAAGAGATTTACTTAAAACATAAGACGATGAATCTTACTGGTTAAAGAACATATATTTCCCAGACTTATGAGAAGAATGAGGTAATTCAGAAAGTTAATTACAACTTTTAGAGGGTGGCAAAAACTTACTGTATCTAAAATCATGCTACTAGTGGAGAGGGTCCAACAGAAAGCAAATCATAAAATAAAAGTCATTATCAAGATCGTTGTCTCAGGGATAAAAATGTCTACTGGGTGCTAATCAGGATTAAGTACTAAGTTTTCAATTTGGGTTTTTTTCCTTAACTAGATAGAATTTCAAGTAAGTTACTCAACACATCGTTGCAGAAATCCAGCTGGACTTAGTGTAGTTTTAGTCAAATTGATCATTTGGTTGACAGCTCTACCCGTAAGCACAGAGTAGTCCTATTGAAGTTAGGTGTATGGAGAACTGAAACCTAGTGTTTACACTAGGTTAAAATACACTATTGATTCTTTCATAGAGGGAAACCATGATACCTTTAGAATCCCCTACATTATCATTATATATGGCTTTAGAAATACTAACGTTATTGTTAATAAAGTAGCTGACAATCTTAATTGTTTTACTAGAAGTTTTCCCCAGTGAGTTCTTATGCAATAATGAGTACAGTTGTCAGTTCATTGCTAACTCATGTTCTCTTCCCCTTTTTTAATTACACCTAACTAAAAGCTTACTGCCAGTCTCACTACATCAGAAAAGGGTTATATTTGCCCTAGAAATGACTTTAAAAGATTGATTTTTAGTGTACGCATTTTTCATAAAGCATAAGTATATGTCTGTATTTAAATAACCCACGTAGAGCATTCAGTGGGCACTTAAGGGCTGTTTTTCAGTGGCAAAGAACTGATCTGCAAAAGGGAATGGGTAAAAAAGAGACCACTGAAATGCCTCTTGCCAATGGAAATAGCTCATGCCCTGCTTAGGTGCATGGTTGCATCAGTGCAAACTGCTCTAGAGATGATTCACGTGATCCCTCAGGAGATGCCCTCAGGAGCTTCTCCTGTGCTAGTGCCCCTCTCTGTCCATGAGATGTGACTAGCAGGGAGGCACAATTGCGTGGAAATTAGAGTAGATTAGACTAGCTCTCTTAGACTGGGGGCTAAACAGCCTACGAGTGCCACCAGTTACATTCTTTGAAGTTACCCCAGGTTGGTTTGGTTTCTGTGTCTTGTTATTTTTATTTCTTTTACTTTTAAGCATCTGTGTAACCATCTTGTATATCATACAAGATGCCTGAATAAATTTATTTTATTTTCTTCTTTACAAATGTTAACATGTTTCCAGAAAATGGTTAAATTCTTTAAAAGTAGGCTTTTATATTAGAAAAAGCCCTGTTTAAAGCTCAGAACATTTTCATCATGAGCAGATGAGATTATATACTAGCATTACTTTAATCTGCTCTAGCATTGTTTCTTTTGCTGTGCTTTAAACCCCCGTTACTAATGTACAGCAGGATGTTTCAAGTAATCTTTCAAAACAGACTTAGAAGTACTCAGTATTTAGTCTGTTCTAGGTTCTGGTTGGTCACCATAATAATTTTTTGATATTGCAATATCACAGTACTGTGAAGATTAAAACATGAGAGGAGGTTGGGGAGCTTTATTTTTTCGGAGGCATCAAAGTTTGAGAGAGGCAACCATCATCATTTTTCTTACATAGGTTGCTCATGTATAATTCAATAACCCACTGTGATTAAACATGTCTCCTATAGCCCTCAGCTGCCTGTAATGTCATTTAGACTCTATTAACCTTTTCTCATCTCCATCTTTCAGCCACTGATGCCTGACCTTCATTATTACTACATAGTTGAATTGTCATTCTACTGGTCCTTAATGTTTTCTCAATTCATTGACATCAAAAGAAAGGTAAGAACAATGAGACTAAAACCACTGAAAGCTTTAAGCACATATCTTTCTTGCCTTGAGGAATATCTGTATTACCTGTGCAGTGAACTAGAAATACGGTTCTTTCTAGTCACCACCTCTTGCAGATAATCATCGCTGAGAAACTACTGTTGAAGTGCTTGGCTTACTCTGTTCCTTGTTACTATGATGTGGGTTTTTTCTGCCCATGGGAAGAAGAGCCTGGAGTAATCAAATATTNTACTTAAAACATAAGACGATGAATCTTACTGGTTAAAGAACATATATTTCCCAGACTTATGAGAAGAATGAGGTAATTCAGAAAGTTAATTACAACTTTTAGAGGGTGGCAAAAACTTACTGTATCTAAAATCATGCTACTAGTGGAGAGGGTCCAACAGAAAGCAAATCATAAAATAAAAGTCATTATCAAGATCGTTGTCTCAGGGATAAAAATGTCTACTGGGTGCTAATCAGGATTAAGTACTAAGTTTTCAATTTGGGTTTTTTTCCTTAACTAGATAGAATTTCAAGTAAGTTACTCAACACATCGTTGCAGAAATCCAGCTGGACTTAGTGTAGTTTTAGTCAAATTGATCATTTGGTTGACAGCTCTACCCGTAAGCACAGAGTAGTCCTATTGAAGTTAGGTGTATGGAGAACTGAAACCTAGTGTTTACACTAGGTTAAAATACACTATTGATTCTTTCATAGAGGGAAACCATGATACCTTTAGAATCCCCTACATTATCATTATATATGGCTTTAGAAATACTAACGTTATTGTTAATAAAGTAGCTGACAATCTTAATTGTTTTACTAGAAGTTTTCCCCAGTGAGTTCTTATGCAATAATGAGTACAGTTGTCAGTTCATTGCTAACTCATGTTCTCTTCCACTTTTTTAATTACACCTAACTAAAAGCTTACTGCCAGTCTCACTACATCAGAAAAGGGTTATATTTGCCCTAGAAATGACTTTAAAAGATTGATTTTTAGTGTACGCATTTTTCATAAAGCATAAGTATATGTCTGTATTTAAATAACCCACGTAGAGCATTCAGTGGGCACTTAAGGGCTGTTTTTCAGTGGCAAAGAACTGGTCTGCAAAAGGGAATGGGTAAAAAAGAGACCACTGAAATGCCTCTTGCCAATGGAAATAGCTCATGCCCTGCTTAGGTGCATGGTTGCATCAGTGCAAACTGCTCTAGAGATGATTCACGTGATCCCTCAGGAGATGCCCTCAGGAGCTTCTCCTGTGCTAGTGCCCCTCTCTGTCCATGAGATGTGACTAGCAGGGAGGCACAATTGCGTGGAAATTAGAGTAGATTAGACTAGCTCTCTTAGACTGGGGGCTAAACAGCCTACGAGTGCCACCAGTTACATTCTTTGAAGTTACCCCAGGTTGGTTTGGTTTCTGTGTCTTGTTATTTTTATTTCTTTTACTTTTAAGCATCTGTGTAACCATCTTGTATATCATACAAGATGCCTGAATAAATTTATTTTATTTTCTTCTTTACAAATGTTAACATGTTTCCAGAAAATGGTTAAATTCTTTAAAAGTAGGCTTTTATATTAGAAAAAGCCCTGTTTAAAGCTCAGAACATTTTCATCATGAGCAGATGAGATTATATACTAGCATTACTTTAATCTGCTCTAGCATTGTTTCTTTTGCTGTGCTTTAAACCCCCGTTACTAATGTACAGCAGGATGTTTCAAGTAATCTTTCAAAACAGACTTAGAAGTACTCAGTATTTAGTCTGTTCTAGGTTCTGGTTGGTCACCATAATAATTTTTTGATATTGCAATATCACAGTACTGTGAAGATTAAAACATGAGAGGAGGTTGGGGAGCTTTATTTTTTCGGAGGCATCAAAGTTTGAGAGAGGCAACCATCATCATTTTTCTTACATAGGTTGCTCATGTATAATTCAATAACCCACTGTGATTAAACATGTCTCCTATAGCCCTCAGCTGCCTGTAATGTCATTTAGACTCTATTAACCTTTTCTCATCTCCATCTTTCAGCCACTGATGCCTGACCTTCATTATTACTACATAGTTGAATTGTCATTCTACTGGTCCTTAATGTTTTCTCAATTCATTGACATCAAAAGAAAGGTAAGAACAATGAGACTAAAACCACTGAAAGCTTTAAGCACATATCTTTCTTGCCTTGAGGAATATCTGTATTACCTGTGCAGTGAACTAGAAATACGGTTCTTTCTAGTCACCACCTCTTGCAGATAATCATCGCTGAGAAACTACTGTTGAAGTGCTTGGCTTACTCTGTTCCTTGTTACTATGATGTGGGTTTTTTCTGCCCATGGGAAGAAGAGCCTGGAGTAATCAAATATTTAAGGAGAAATAGCATCAGCCAAAAAAACCTTCTCTTCTCATACACTGACTTGAATGGAATTGAACATGTAGTAGCTAGTAGATGTACTGTTTCTTCTAAGAGTTAAGTGATGAAATATCAATGACAGAGCAAGACTGCCTCATAAATTCACAGTATCACTTTATTGAGATCTATGAGGGCTTTCAATTTATTCTACAAATGGATGGTAAAAACAGGGATAAATTTAATATTAAAAAGTGATGTTACATTTACTCTTGCCTTTACATTTATGAAATTTCAAGTAGCTGAGCATTGCTTTTAAGGGACTATTAATCAAGAAAATAAAACTCTGGCCAAATAAAAATATTTTTCCAGTATCAGTAGCAACCTGTTCCTTGTTCCTTCATCCAAGTTCTCTCCTCCTCCTCCTAGTCCATAGAACAGGCAACACAACAGTCATTCTGTAATAACAGTCCATTGAGCTATTCTTGCAAGGTTTTTTAATGTTGCAAAATTATTTGTTTAAAACATTGGGAATTATTATATAATATTTTTACCTGCCTCCTTCTACTGTCATTTAATTAAATGATTGTAGGCTATGCTAATGGAAAAATCCTTGTTTACCAGAATTTTAGCAGGAGCATAACTCTGGAAAGAGAAAATGAAGGATCCAGTATGTCCTGAATAAATTTATCTGCTATTTGGAACCACAATGTGCTCCTGGGATACTTGTGTCAGAGCTACATATATAGGAAAACACCCCTCTATTTGAATTTCCAGTTATTTCTAGAAGTATAGAACTCAAGAAAACACCCACAAATTTTAAGTCCATGTTGGAGGGTAAACTGTAAACAAAACAACCAATTTAGGATGAATACATGTAAATCCCTTGTTTGCATTGTCCATAGCTACTAAACATTCTGTTAATCATGAGCTTGAAAGCACAAGGACAACTTCACTATTTCAAAAAACAGATGCAGAAGAACAGTGCTCAGCGGAGCTGTATTATATTGGATTTAAATCAAGACGGACATTGACTAATATACATAAGCTGCAAGTGTCAGCAATACTGAATAGCCGTTTCATAGAATCATAGAATGGTTTGGGTTGGAAAGGACCTTAAAGATCATCTAGTTCCAACCCCCCTGCCATGGGCAGGGACACCCTCCACCAGCCCAGGTTGCTCAAAGCCTCATCCAGCCTGGCCTTGAACCCCTCCAGGGATGGGGCATCCACAGCTTCCCTGGGCAACCTGTGCCAGTGTCTCACCACCCTCACAGTGAAAAATTTCTTCCTAATGTCTGGTCTAAATCTACCCTCTTTCAGCTTANCAGAGGGGGAGAATCACCTCCTTCAACCTGCTGCTAATGCTTCTCTTGATGCAGCCCAGCACACGGTTGGCTTTCTGGGCTGCAAGCGCACACTGCCTGCAATGTGTGAAATGATACCCATATGAAATAAGCTTTGTTTAAGTGGTAGAAGCAGAAAATTTACCAGCTAATATCAGACACTGTTGTAGTACTTCATGACAGCTTATACAAAGTAGATTAACGGTTCTGAGCCTGAGAAACCTGTTTTCATCTTACAGTGAGAGAAATACTTTTATCTAAGTCTTGGTTATCAGTTTAGAGACTTTAAATTCAGCAGCAGCTTTGTTGTAGTCTGGGATGACCAGAATTGCCCTGGCAGCCTCGTCCACTGCAGGAATTCAGCCAACCAGTTTTGGGTGGGTGGGTTTCTCTCAAGGTAAGGTTCAGTAGGTCTTCTCTGAACGCACCAGCACTTGGCACTGGCCTAACTCCAGCACTGGTCTTTTACTCGCTGTAGCTCAAGAGAAATGTCCTTGCTGTTTTCCAACTCCGTTTTTTAATTCTCTAATAGTAAATTAATGACTTTAAAATGACTTTCAATTGGTTTGCTGACTTTCAAATACCTGTTTATCTTTATTCAGGTGTTACAAATTTCACCAGATTATCTTTGCCTGGCTGAAGAGGTGACCAAACTATTTAGGCTGTTGCACGTACCTACTGTTGGCATTAAGGCAGCCAACTGAGTAGATTAACTTTTAAGGTTTTATAATGGCATGGTGTTTGCTTCATAAATATCTACTATGTTGCTGTAATGATGTTCTACTGTTAAGGGTTTTCATTTTCAAAGACTGTGAAACCTATTTTTGTCATCTCTGTCCAGCTTCCCATACTCCTCTTCTGTAAAACACAGAAAAAGAAAGATTGGGAAACTGTTACTCTCACAAGCCCCTGATGAATTTTAAAAGCAGTGAGGCTTTTTTACATGCTTCCTGGATAACTGAAGTATTGTTTGGTAGAAAAACATTTGTCCAATGTGTTTAAGGGAATGTATAAAATTTCTACTCAGTCATTGTTTTAATAGGTTTATAGAAGATCCAGGAGACCTTTCTGTGTATTCACAGCTTTTAGTTCCAAGCATTTGGCAATTCCTAGAGCTTCTATTTTACTTTAAAAAAAAAAAATATAAAAAATAAAAAAAAAAAAAAAAAAAAAAAAAAAAAAAAAAAAAAAAAGACAGTTCACTCATTGCCAAAATAATCTGCAGCTGCTAATTTTCTTGAATATTCCATTTTTATTCTAGGAAATTTATGCCATATTTCATTGATCCTAGATCTCTTTCTTCGATCTCAGTAAAGAAGAGTCATAGAGGTGATTTCTTTTGTTTCTGAGGAAAGGAATTTAGATTGTGTACATTTTGCAGACTTTTACTAGAATTACAATGGTTGAAACCTTTAGCTGGTGATACTCCCCTTCCTTGTTGAAGCCTCTTTCCTGAAGCTGGAGTGACTAATGAAGATGATGTTTAGCCCTTCAGTGGCACTAATGCTCCGTAGCCAACTGGCAGTTTAGTCAGTGAGTGTGTCATGTTAAACAAGCGTGGGTCGCAGAACCCTTGATTCCAGAGGGCTTATCTACAAGTTGAGACCCCTGGGCTTTCCCCATTGTCTGCCCTGCGTTCTTCCCACTGATGCTGTCAGAAGTATCTGTTCTTAGCCACGTATTTCATGACACGGGCACATGATATCTTTCAGCAGTTACAACTGGAGGCTACAAGTCTGCTGTAAATAAATGCATCTTGCACAAATATAAATGCAGTTTGAAATACATTTTTTAAAAAAAGAAGAAGGCCATTCCTATGCAACTGCTCTTCTGCTCTGTATGGGTGAAAGTGCTCGAGTACGCTGGGAACACAAGTACCACTTGACATTATGGGAACTTGTACCATTAGTTTATATGTATTCATTAGCCTTATGTATAATTAAAATCTAACTGGTAGCATCTTCAAATCATAGTGTTAATTACTATGACTAAATGTCACAAACAGGAAAGAAAGGACAAGAATAACAGAAGTAGTCTTATTTAAATCACTGCTACTGTTTTCTAAAAATTTTCAGTAGGTCAGTCCGACATCTCCAGTTCAGAGCTGGCAGAGTCAGATAACTGTCTCTTTTAAGAAGCATTATCAGAGAAGCAGTTCCCTGGACAGCATTTCTGTAAGTAGACTTATGCAGAAACACAGAGACTACTGCCCAAGAGCGTAAGGGCTGCTCAGGAATGATCTATATTATCAGGAATGCCTTGAAGAGTTCCCAAGAGGGACTAGAAATCTCATATTCGTAGAACATGAGTGTGTCAGCTATAAAAAACAGATGCGAATTTTACACTTGGCTGATTCCCCTGTTCAGACTGCCTTTGTGCTAACGTAATTGCAGTTAGTAGGAAAACGAAGAACAGTGCCATAGCATTTTCAGCTGAAGCAGGTAAAGAGCTAGGCTGCAGTATGGCCATACGGCAATGCTAGTAGCTTGCTTCTAATCCCAGGGAATATGGTAGGTGCTTTGTTATTTTGATTATGGAACGGTGAAATGGTCCCCATGTATGTGTCTGTAGTGACTGAAATGTCTAAGATGCTGTAAGCCTGCTTTCCCTTAAGACTTTTGGGAAGGGAAACAGGCTTTAATTCTCTTTATGTTCAGTCTGCTTTAAGAAAATGGATTTAAAGCAATGACTTGAGATGACTGCAGAATGTATTTGATTGTGCTTCACACTGCTGGAGACCAAGTAACCTGGCTTAGAAATGTTGGGTGTATACCAAACTAGGATACAATTCTGTGCTTTTAGTTTGGTTTTTTGGGTTTTTTCTTCCTTAGCTTCAACACTTCCTGTGTTTTTCAATAGTAACAGTTACTTGCTGGCCACATAACTCAGTTGCTGATCTCGAGACCAGCTAACCTGCATCATTTGGGAGGCAGCAGATTAGATCTAAGTAGGAGGAGCTGCACCAGTTAATTTAAAGACTTTTATGACTTATGTGAAGACAAATCAGCTTCGTTAAAAACAAACAAATAAAAAATTGGAACTGGGGTTCTCAGCTCTGTGAAAGCTCCCAGTTATGCTTGGCAGGTGACTATTGCTAACTCCTAGTGTGATGGAAATGCCTTTCCCGTTCCTTTGTAGCTCTTCTAACTCTTGTGAACAGTGCATTATTTTGCATATTATATGTTGCTTGGTGCATAAGGAATATGGTGTAACTTGATTTGTGTGTACATATGCCTTTTCAAAGTAACTTTGGCTGCAAATGTTTACTTCATTAGGTTAAATTATTATGAACTGAGAAGTATAGATATTGCCTAGCTTTCAATAATCTTTTTGCCTTTTTTTAATGTACATGGATTATTTTATTCAGTCTAAGCGAAACATATAGCGGGGTATTTAATGCACTTATGTATTAGGATCTTTATGTAACATATCATAATGCTGGGTTTAAAAAACATCCATCCATTTTTGTGTAAGAGTACTGAATCTCACTGTTTGGTTCATTGGTTTTGTTGTGTTTTTTTTTTTCCCCTGCTTCTTGCTGCTTTAGGATTTTGGCATCATGTTTACACATCACATTGTAACAGTCACCCTGATAACCTTCTCATATGTAACCAATTTGACACGAGTGGGAACCTTGACCTTATGTCTCCATGATGCGGCTGATGTTGTACTAGAGGTGAGATAACATGTATATCACCAGTGTCTGTTCATGGTTTTCACTATTCTGAGAGCTAGCATGTCAATAGGTAGAATCTATTTGCTATTCAAAACAAGTATTTCTTAAGGAAGAGACGAGTTCAAGATGATAATAATAATATAGTGTATTTCCTTGCTTACACTTGTAGCAGTGCATGTTTGTGACTTTAGGCTGTTTAATCTGTTGATAAGTTGCTCATACAGAGCAGAGGCTGGTAACGTGTTGCATGCCAGGGAGGGTCACACACAGATTTTAAATACAACATGGTAAAGTTGAAAGCTCAAAGTTGCAAAATCTGGGAACTGATGACTGTGTGGAATAGAAGCTCCTGATTCTTGACCCCTCTGATGTGTTGTGTGGGACGAGAACCCTGTCTCCAAAGGAATGAAGGTCTCAGGGTTTGATTCTGCTGTGCTTTGCTGGGCAGAAGGTGCTGGACAACTTAGTGGCTGTTCTGTGCATGGGCAGTGAGCTTACCTCTGGTCCTCAGCTTCCCATGCCTTCACATCCTGATGCCAATATTAAACACTTGGATTTGAAGAGGAAGGAATGATTGAAATTCTTTTAAATCAAAATGTTCTGTAACTTCCACAGTGGCAATTTAGAGATGTTGTCATCCTGTATCTGCGTCAGTTTTTAGACAATTATGGGTGATTGGGCTGACTGAACTCTCCATCAAGATCAAACCAAAACTAATAACTATTTTGTTTGAAAATATTTTTTACCAAAGTAGTTGCAGGGATCTTGTTATGCAAGAATATAGTCTCACTGTGTGAGTCACCTATTGCAGAATCAAAATCCTGCCATTCTGATTCGATAGTGCAGTAAATCTGTTTTTATTTTTCATCTTTTTTTAATCTAGAAGGCACATCACTGCCTGAGACAGAAAGCAACATAGAATCTGGCTGAAATAATTATATCTTTACAAGTTTATTTTTCTGTTTTGGCAATGTGTGTAGATCCATTCTGCTAACTGTGAGTTCACCCAAACTTTCTTCATTCCTCTTTTCTCACCACCAGACAGATATACTTGACAGTATTCATTCCAGAGCAGACCAGTGCCTGTGGAACTATAAAATCACTGGAGAGCAGCTGTAATAGGCTAACTAAAACCTTATATTGAACACAGTGAGATACAGATTTTTTTCTTAATTCCTCTGTTCATTCCCTGGCTAAGACAATGAGAAATTGCTGGTATTCTCACATGATTTTGCAAAGATTCAGCAAATATACTTGCCCATGAGACACATACTCGAGTGGTCTTTCTAGTCAATTCGTTCAGTCTGTTCTGACTGGAAATACTAAGGCGAGTCTATAAAATATAAGGAAGAGAATCATGACTCCTGAGAAATATTTACTAAAGGGCCATTACAACGCGCTCAACAGACTTTCTTTTGCTGGGGCAATGGGTCCCAGCCCCGGTGCCATATGAGAGAAGATAGACTCCTACACACTGATGATGTTACTGAGGGAAAGTCAGTGCAGAGGAAGAAAATTATCAAACTGCAAAAGCAGCTGGTAAAATATCTTGCCATGATGGGTGAGTGGTGCACCTGACGTCTTTTACATACTATATATTTGTAAAACTGAAAAGTTATTTCCAGAGGCCACTTTTCTCTTTCCGCCTACCATTTCATAATGGAACATGTCCAGTGGAAAGCTGCAATGCAACATTTTTGCTATTCTTATTGTAGAAAGTAGTATAAACACTGGAGGTGAAGTGTTTTCCATAGATCTTAAGGCATCTGAAAGCCCAGAAGAGTCATAGCAGAATTTTCAGGAATACATATCTGTTCTCTTAGGTCTGAGTGAAAGTAATTTTAGATACTCAAAGCAGCCTAGCCGCAGCAGGACAGACCAGACGTAGAGTCATATGCTTGCCTAGGAAGCCGTTACATTATCTTAAGCTGAAGTATAGGCTACTGATAGGCAACTTTCAGAATCCCAGCTAAGTTGTTTGAGGGGACTTGGGTATCATTTCACTGCAGTGCAGCTCGTGGTTCGGAAGCACTGTAGCCTAACCTGCTGAAGCACTTAAAATGCCACCTATTTGAGGACCTTGAGACTTTTCAGCTTCAATTAATGAACACTGTGACAATTTTTGATGCCAGTGTATGGATGTGAGTTGTTGCCAATTTGGCATGCTTCTGGTGTATGAGCCTCACATAGCTGCCAGTTCAACCTGAATCCTTTCTGTTGGGTTCCAGCTATCTCCTAACACACTTTTCTAAAAGAACAGGGAGCGGGCACTTCAGACGAAGGCAAATAGCTGTGCTGCAAAAGAAATGGACTAAAATAGACTAGCAAGAGTATCTGGAAGAGCTGTGTTATTCAGTTGTAGTCATGGTTTTTAAGTTGTGTTGTATTGTCTTAGGTGGCCAAATTCCATCCAACAACATACTCTTTCCTTTTATTTGTAGTCCTACCTTATCAATATCATTTGTAGATTTGTTACTTGAGAAGTGTAGGAATATCAGCTCCACACACTATGAAATGGTTAATGAGCAGTTTAGTAAAGAGTAAGCAATTAGTAGACTCCTTCATTGAGGAGGAATGGAAGACTGTATGAAGACAAATGAGTGAAGCATGTAAAAAGAGGTGTAGGGCAGCAAGTTGGAAAGCAAAAGTTGGGAAGAGAGCTTTGGAAAAAGGTGTGAAGAGGAGGGTGTGATCTTAGAGGTATAAACTGTTCTGTATAGGCAAGAAAGGAAGAAGAGATGCTGTACGAGAAGATAGGATATGGGGCACAATAGAGAATTTGAGATGAAGTTTATATATCACAACACTAGAAGGTCAGAGAGCACAGCACAGGTGGAAGATGGATGGTGGAGAGAATGCAAGTGGAGCATACTGGAAAGGTGAGAGGTAAATAAAGAGGTTGGGTGCAAGGACAGCATGAACACAGTGGGGTTCAATAAAAGTCTTAGAAGAGTTTTGTGAATCTGAAATTGTAGGATTTCAAGAACAAACTTGAATGGGGAAGGAAGAAATGAGAGATGTACTCTGGTTTTACACTCTGGTTTTTTTTCTGAGAAGATATTTTCCAGCTGCATGGTGGAGAGGAATTACAAGGTCACTGTGAGATGGCCCCATGAAAATATTAGCCATTTCGTAAAATTTTTATTTCTTCTTCTTACAGCTTATGCACAATACAAGAGAAATCAGTTGTCCTCACAGAAGTAAACAGACATTTCTTTCTTTTACAGGCTGCCAAAATGGCAAACTATTGCAAGTGTCAAAAACTGAGTGACCTCCTGTTCCTTACATTTGCCATTGTCTTCATTGTCAGTAGGCTTGGCATATATCCCTTATGGTGAGTAAGCATATCATTTTCCTCAAATGCGAAGCGTCAAACAAGCTTGGAAATACTTGTGTCGTAATTGAACATGATTCATTGACATTACTCTATTTCCCAAAGCACCAGGAAGAGTTTCAAACATAACCAGGTGCTGAAATAGCCTATTTGTTAAAGTGCCATTGTGTTTCCTGTGTGCTAGACAAGAAACATACGGGGCTTCTGCTGGTTTTAAGGTAGAAGTGGGTTGGAGACCACATAGCTTCAGTTTAGCAGTTGGTTGCCTGTGTTGGAAAGAAGTTAGAGGAGAAATAAAATATTAGTCACCAAAGACACTGACCAGAGGCTAAGCTTGGAGCTAGGATCTTCTTGTTAGCTTTCAGTGCACACTTCATTAACATGTTCAGCGTAAAGAAAAACCACAGTGAGATAAGAAAAGTCTGTCACACTGAAATCAGTATAAGGATGTTATTGCCATGCAGATTGCAATACTGCAAGCTACTCCTTTTCCACCCCTCCACTGAATTGGGGGTCCTGGGGAAGCTGTGTAATACATACATCTGGAAGGTGTTACTGTAATCTCACCTCTTTGCAGACAAAGGCAGCTGTTTACATGTGCACATAGTCTCTTTTCTAGGTACACACATGTGCATGCACACAAACAAGACACAGATGTTCAATTCTTTAGCTAGGGTCTACAACATCCAGAAGGCAGCTGGCTAGTTAGGAAATAGACTGCTGTACTTCAGTGTAGGAACCCATTCAAGTTTCTCTGTAACCTGTGTCCTATATATGAGGAGGGCTGGGAGAAGGCATTGGCCTCACTCTTTTGTGTTCTGGATCCTTCCTTTCTCTTGTACGAAGAGAACTAACCCAAATCTCTGGGTCCCTATGAGAGCAAGAGGGGTCTGTCATTGTATCAGAAGATAACAGTGATAGTTTTGGTTTTGGGAAGCACCAAGAATGCTAGAAATGTTATCCTTTGCAGAGTTTTATTTAGAGATTACCACCAGGCTCCTTATTTAAACATGCAGAGGATTTACAGATGCCAGGGTCAACCTCTCTGCCACAGTTTCCTTCCAAATCCTCCATAATGATATTTCTTTGGGGTTTTGTTAATGCAAACAGGATAACACCAGGGTGCCCCTAGGGAGCTGTGTCATCAGCTCTGCTTAACAGTACAATGTAGAAGTCTTACTTAGCATTTAATGACTCCAAAGATAATGTGATAATGCCTGGTCCCTACTGCGCTGTGAGTTGGTGAAGGGCTGTTTGGATGGACACAAACTGTGTGTTTAAAATTGCCTGTTATTTTTTTTAAGGAGTGATTATTTGTTTCTTAAACAGCTTTGCTTCTTTTTCCTCAGTCATTCCTTGAAGCTAACTTGGCCGTTCACTGAATTTCTGTAAATGAAGTAAGCTAGTTTTCCTACTTGCGTGATCTCACATGGGAAAAATGGTGGCACTCCTGCTCATGGGATTTCATCGGCGTGTTGCAGAAATGTAGGGAGGGCCCAATTCCACCAGCACAGTTCTGCCACTGGAGACTGCAGGACATGACTCTGCTTCAGGGAAGGCTCAGTAAAATGATGACTGGATGGGTTCGCAAAGGGGAAGTCATACTTGACCAACCTGATAAGCTTCTCTGTGATGAAATGATGACTGGCTTGGTAGATGAAGAGAGAGCAGTGGATATAGTCTACCTTGACTTCAGTAAGGCTTTCAACACTGCCCCCTGGAAGATCCTGAGAGAAAAGCTGATAACAGATAGGCTAGATGAGCAAACAGTGAGGTGGACTGAAAACTGGCTGAGCAGCCAGACCTAGAGGGTGGCCATCGGTGGTATGAAGTGTAGTTAGAGACCAGTAACTAGCAGTGCACCACAGGGGTCAATACTGAGTCCAGTCCCGTTCAACATCTTCATTACTGGTCTGCATGATGTAGCAGGATGCACCCTCAGCAAGTTCGCTCAGGTTCCAACCTGGGAGAAGCGGCTGATACACCAGAGGGCTGTGGGGCCATGAAAAGGGAAAGAATCTCAACATGCTGGAGAAATGGGCCAACAGGAACCTCATGAGGTTCAGCAAAGGGAACTGCAAAGTCCTGCACCAGTATATGCTGAGGGCTGACCAGCTGGAAAGCAGCTTTGCATAAAAGGAGCTGGGGGACCTAGAGGACACCAAGTTGAACGTGAGCCAGTAATGGGCCCTGGCTGCAAGGAAGGCTAATGATATCCTGGGCTGCATTAGGAGGAGTGTTGCCAGGCAGGCTGAAGGAGGTGATCCTTCCCCTCTACTCAGCAGCGGTGAGGCCACATCTGGAGTACCAGTTCTGGGCAGGAGAGATACCAGAGATACAAAGCTACTGGAGAGAGTCCAGCGAAGGGTCGCTAAGATTGGTTAAGAGACTGGAGCACCTCTGACATAAGGAAAGGCAGAGACAGCTGGAACTGTTTAACATAGAGAAGAGAATGCTCAGGATTATTATTATCAGTCTATATAAATATATGAAGGGAGAGTGTAAAGAAGACTGAGCCAAGCTCTTTTCAGTGTTGCCCAGGACTAGGATCAGAGGCAATTAGCATGAACTGAAACACAGCAGTTTCCATCTTTTCACTGTGAGGGTGACTGAGCACTGGCATAGGTTGCCCAGAGATCTTGTGGAGTCACAATCCTTGGAGATACTCCAAAGCCATCTGGACATAGTCCTGGACAGCCTGCTACAGGTGACCCAGGTTGATAGGGCAGTTGGACAAGATGATGTCAGCCATTCTGTGATTCTCTGAGTTGTCCTATGTGTTTAGCTGTGACCCCAGCATTTAAACCTCCCTCTGTATTGTCTGAAATAGCAAAGAAGGAACTGCTGACTTGGAATTTTTTGTTATCCAAACACAAACTTTACCAGATCACTGCTATGTGCTTGCGTTGCTGAATAGTCAACAAAGAGCAGATTGATCTTGTCCAGAGTGCACGATATCGAAGGAGGTAATTAGTCTTCACACATAACTAGAAGCAGCTGCCCAATATGCTTTTTCTCTTGAGACACCTGAAAATCAGCAAGGTCAAGATTTTCCCATCCTTTACATCCTTACTATGGTAGTCAAGTTCAACCTGCAGCGTTTAAAATAACATTGTGTTTTTATAATTGGAACCGAAGCTCAGAAACTGGAGGTTCACGCTGTCTCGAGTGATTTCTGTGAAGTGTTGCAGCCAAGTGTCACATTGTGCAGGAAGCCCTTGCTAGGACTAGGGAAATTCTAAAGTAAAGATTGACATGGCTAGTGGGAATCGGGCATTGTAGAGCTGAAGTCTGTGTAAGTGTCCCTAATACACACTCATGCTGTCTGGCAGGTGGAGTCCCAGAAGAGATCACCAGCACAGTGATAAGTTACCTAACAAGTGTCAAAACTTGAGTCCTGCTTTACAGCTGTGGCATTTTGTGCTGGTGTTCTGCATGAGCTCATCTGTTCTTGTTTATGTTAGGTGACAGCAGCACTTCCATGTCACTTTAGATTGAACCTTGTCTGAATCTTGCTCTATAGAGTAGCACTGGCCCAGGGTGCTGAAAGCAGAGTAAAAAGAAAAGCAAGTCGTTCTGGGGAAGGGGGAAAGGGAAGAGGGCTGCACGGTAACTTCTGGTCTTGATGTCAGCTCCCTTGGTATGGAATATTGGGCTAATGAGGGCAGCAGGTTGCAGCTGCGGGTGAGTTTTGTTGCTGCAACTCTAGAAGGCAGTGAAGGTTGTGTATTATGGGAATGCAGCAGCCAACAATGTGCTGTGTGCTCCTTTGTCACAGATGGAGCGGTTACACTGACAATCCCTCTGCCTCTCCTCTCCCTGAATTGACAAAATAATGTGTTTATTTATTTGGATATGCAAATGGTTCAGTGTGGTGTATATGATCTTTGATTTTTAAGACCTTCTTGTTTCCAGACCAAAGCCTTGAAGGATGTACTCCTGATGGTTACCTTATGTACAGCTCTAGTCACAGAGCCCAGAGGCAGTTTCGTAGTTCTCTGCTGTACTGTGGGCATTGCGTGTGGGAGTCAGGGTTAGCAGGGATGAAGCATGGGATGTACGAGCTTGTCTCTCCCAAATCCTTTTTCTCTCTGAAACAGCAGTTCTAAATCTTCACCCCCATTAGTTTGCATGTCAGCAAAGATGAGTCATTGGAGTGGCAGCGGGCCAGGAAGCTTAGTTTTGCTCTCCTTTGCTGATATTCAAAACAGTGAAATTGGGAGCCTGATTAATATTACATAAATATGCAAATTTTTCTAGCATAAAAACGGAGAGGTATAAAATTGGTAAAAGGAAGACTGTAATTTATAAGAAAATTTCCTCCACACAGGAAGGTGAATACCCAAGACAGGCTTCCAGAGACGTCACTTATGAAGCACTGGCATGCTGGATTTGCACAATTGCCATTTAATTTTGCATAAAGGTGCTAATAAAGAATTCAGAATGTATCAAATGCTGTTTTTTGAAGGTTGTTTTGCAGTGGGGCTAAGACAAAAGGAACTGGCAATTAGGTATATATTTAGCAGTCTTTCTGCAGGCATCTGGAGTTCATTTCAGCAATAATTCAAAAACCCCAGGACACTTTCTGCCTCCTGCTGCTAAGTGAATGTAGGAGTAAAGCTGCTATTTTCACTNCTGGATAATTCATGATCAATTTACAAGAGATGTGCAAGAGCACTCCAAACAGGCATAGGACAACAAGCAGAACATTCCAGGTTTTTGTTTGTTTGCTTTTTGCTGTTGTTTTATTTTTTCTTTCAATATCCAGGAAGAGAAACTCCATGGAGTCATAATATTTATTAATAATTTTTGAGGTGTGCAGAGGACAAACAGGCATATTCCATTCCAGGAGATATGAGTGAAGAAGGTGATGCACTGCATTTTCCAGTCTTCCTTTGCTCATTGCTAGCTGCAGGGTCTGGGCTGTACAGGAGTCCCAAGATGACTTACTTACTTTGCTTATTCTTCTGGAATACACGCTTTTTTGACAAGTCAGTTTGAATAAATCTCCTAATTCTGTGAAGAGTTTGGTATCTGAAACTTGTTTCACAGCATGACCATGAAACAAAGGATTTCCAAGAGCTTCAGTGGAAGAAAGGTGGCTGGAGTGGATGGAGATACAAGGTTACTAAACCTATTAATAATTTTAAAAGATAGCTTAAGGCAACTGCAGGTGATGGTGTAACTTTTGGGTTTGGAAGAAGGAGAAAGCTCCCAGGAAAGCTAGGCTGATGTTTATCAGGTGAAGGCACCAAGCTGGGTAAGTTCAGGTTCTTTCAGGTTGCTCAGACTACTACTAGTAGGCAGCTGGTTTTCACTACTTTTGGTTATTTTTATAATCGGTTATATTGTATGAGAGGTAGAACACAGTGGGCTTCAGAAAAGTGTTTCTGACAAGTACTTCCATCAAAAGGCCAGGAAGCAGGGAAGCAGCATTGGCATCATGCGAGCTGTGAGGTCTCAGCATGCACATGTTACGTATATGCACTGACCAATGTAAAACAGCGGTTTAACTGTACAAATCTAAATGAAAGGCTGATTTAAGCTGATTATAAAGACCATAGGTCATGTTCTGCGTGTGCTGTCCCTCAATTTATCATCCAGGGAAATTTAGTATAATCCAGGTAGTCTGTATGCCTTCCTGCCCTTAATCTCTTCAGACACTGTCAGTGCCCAGCCTACTGTACCGCGTTAAAGCTGTGAGGACAGACAGTCAACCGCTTGGTTAGTTGGTGTGGTCATGTTTAATGTTAGTAGGTGTGTCTTCACTGGATCTTCCACTTGTGAGTCTGTTTGGAAAGGTTCTGTCACAAAAAGAATGGCAAAAATCATTCTCACTCTTACAACTCAAAGCTGTTGCAGGTGCGTGTTTCCTCATCAACTGCAACGTACGGTTGCTAAATGGGATTTTTATGCCAAAAAATCCTGTTTAAGCATGGATCTGCCAGTCATCAGAGGAACAACTTTGTTCCATGTTATTCTTTCATTTTTAAACTCCTGAGAACATACACAGTGTGGCTTATGGCTGATTTCTAATTGCCTTTTCATGGCAGTGAGTATCTGCGTGAACCAGACAAGCATGATATGATCCTCACTGAGTTAAAATTAACTTCTGTTCACCATGGTGCGCTGCAATGAGCCCTAGTTACTTATTACCAGGCTTTCTCTCATCTCTGCATGACTGGCTGCATAGCTCTTCCAGAGTTTCATCACTAGTCGAACAACAGCATGGAATATAGCCATGCTGTTAATGCACATACTGAGTCTCCAAATAGTGATCCAGTATTGCCAGTTTGCACTGTTCTCTCTCCTTTCTTTTATCCTGGAGTCAGCTTGTCTCCAAGCAAAATTGCAGCNCTCCCTTGGTATGGAATATTGGGCTAATGAGGGCAGCAGGTTGCAGCTGCGGGTGAGTTTTGTTGCTGCAACTCTAGAAGGCAGTGAAGGTTGTGTATTATGGGAATGCAGCAGCCAACAATGTGCTGTGTGCTCCTTTGTCACAGATGGAGCGGTTACACTGACAATCCCTCTGCCTCTCCTCTCCCTGAATTGACAAAATAATGTGTTTATTTATTTGGATATGCAAATGGTTCAGTGTGGTGTATATGATCTTTGATTTTTAAGACCTTCTTGTTTCCAGACCAAAGCCTTGAAGGATGTACTCCTGATGGTTACCTTATGTACAGCTCTAGTCACAGAGCCCAGAGGCAGTTTCGTAGTTCTCTGCTGTACTGTGGGCATTGCGTGTGGGAGTCAGGGTTAGCAGGGATGAAGCATGGGATGTACGAGCTTGTCTCTCCCAAATCCTTTTTCTCTCTGAAACAGCAGTTCTAAATCTTCACCCCCATTAGTTTGCATGTCAGCAAAGATGAGTCATTGGAGTGGCAGCGGGCCAGGAAGCTTAGTTTTGCTCTCCTTTGCTGATATTCAAAACAGTGAAATTGGGAGCCTGATTAATATTACATAAATATGCAAATTTTTCTAGCATAAAAACGGAGAGGTATAAAATTGGTAAAAGGAAGACTGTAATTTATAAGAAAATTTCCTCCACACAGGAAGGTGAATACCCAAGACAGGCTTCCAGAGACGTCACTTATGAAGCACTGGCATGCTGGATTTGCACAATTGCCATTTAATTTTGCATAAAGGTGCTAATAAAGAATTCAGAATGTATCAAATGCTGTTTTTTGAAGGTTGTTTTGCAGTGGGGCTAAGACAAAAGGAACTGGCAATTAGGTATATATTTAGCAGTCTTTCTGCAGGCATCTGGAGTTCATTTCAGCAATAATTCAAAAACCCCAGGACACTTTCTGCCTCCTGCTGCTAAGTGAATGTAGGAGTAAAGCTGCTATTTTCACTGACAAGACATTTTGCTTGTGAAATTCTCCCACTTGCGCATAATCACTGTTCTAGCAAATTACAACGTAAAACACAACTCTCCGTGAGTCAGGGGGAACATAATGCCTTCTCAGGTGATAACTGAATTGTGAGGACAGTGAAACCAATCTCAAATGAAAGAATTGATATAAATTATGTGAGCCCTAGGCTAGTCTAATCAGGCTGGGCAATGCCTTTCTTTATTTCAATAAGCCTTGCAATTCCTCTTCCCCAGGCCTCAAATGCTTGTTTTTGCTGTAGCTACATGGGCATAGTCTCCTCTCCGCTGATAAAGGAATGGTTTGAATTTGCTGTAGTTTTATTTTTTCTTTCAATATCCAGGAAGAGAAACTCCATGGAGTCATAATATTTATTAATAATTTTTGAGGTGTGCAGAGGACAAACAGGCATATTCCATTCCAGGAGNCTGCAGGTAATGGTGTAACTTTTGGGTTTGGAAGAAGGAGAAAGCTCCCAGGAAAGCTAGGCTGATGTTTATCAGGTGAAGGCACCAAGCTGGGTAAGTTCAGGTTCTTTCAGGTTGCTCAGACTGCTACTAGTAGGCAGCTGGTTTTCACTACTTTTGGTTATTTTTATAATCGGTTATATTGTATGAGAGGTAGAACACAGTGGGCTTCAGAGAAGTGTTTCTGACAAGTACTTCCATCAAAAGGCCAGGAAGCAGGGAAGCAGCATTGGCATCATGCGAGCTGTGAGGTCTCAGCATGCACATGTTACGTATATGCACTGACCAATGTAAAACAGCGGTTTAACTGTACAAATCTAAATGAAAGGCTGATTTAAGCTGATTATAAAGAACATAGGTCATGTTCTGCGTGTGCTGTCCCTCAATTTATCATCCAGGGAAATTTGGTATAATCCAGGTAGTCTGTATGCCTTCCTGCCCTTAATCTCTTCAGACACTGTCAGTGCCCAGCCTACTGTACCGCGTTAAAACTGTGAGGACAGACAGTCAACCGCTTGGTTAGTTGGTGTGGTCATGTTTAATGTTAGTAGGTGTGTCTTCACTGGATCTTCCACTTGTGAGTCTGTTTGGAAAGGTTCTGTCACAAAAAGAATGGCAAAAATCATTCTCACTCTTACAACTCAAAGCTGTTGCAGGTGCGTGTTTCCTCATCAACTGCAACGTACGGTTGCTAAATGGGATTTTTATGCCAAAAAATCCTGTTTAAGCATGGATCTGCCAGTCATCAGAGGAACAACTTTGTTCCATGTTATTCTTTCATTTTTAAACTCATGAGAACATACACAGTCTGGCTTATGGCTGATTTCTAATTGCCTTTTCATGGCAGTGAGTATCTGCGTGAACCAGACAAGCATGATATGATCCTCACTGAGTTAAAATTAACTTCTGTTCACCATGGTGCGCTGCAATGAGCCCTAGTTACTTATTACCAGGCTTTCTCTCATCTCTGCATGACTGGCTGCATAGCTCTTCCAGAGTTTCATCACTAGTCGAACAACAGCATGGAATATAGCCATGCTGTTAATGCACATACTGAGTCTCCAAACAGTGATCCAGTATTGCCAGTTTGCACTGTTCTCTCTCCTTTCTTTTATCCTGGAGTCAGCTTGTCTCCAAGCAAAATTGCAGCTTGAGTTATGAATAGGGCAGCGCAGAACCCCCATGAGTAGCAGCTGCTGCAGAGATTTGCTGAACCACTTCTTTTCCTAGCTTTGTTTTTTTTCTAGCTGATATTGACTGATTTTCTGCAACTCTTAACATGCAGGGAAGTTGAATCGTCATCTTTCATACTGGTTTTCTTTCCTGGTGCATTTTCTCCTGTTTGGCCCTTGGAGCATGTGTATTGTGGGAAGGCAGCATGTGGACCCCAGCACAGTCACCCTGCTTCGTTCCCCTGAACGTATTGATAAAGCAGAAGGCTCAAACCTACCCTTTAGAAGCATCCTGCTATGTCAAAACAATGCCTAGGTAC
>VZTO01012541.1:33349-48812 GCA_013400615.1 Syrrhaptes paradoxus
CCTTTTTAAAAATGGGTGCAATGTTTCCTTTTTTCCCAGTCACTGGGGACTTACCAATTCTCAGATGAATGTAAATAAGCATTTTACTCTTCCACCTATCCCTCTCTTTCTTTATCTATCTTCCTTCATCTCCCTTTTTTCATTCCATCCCTGGTGCAAGACAAGTGATCAACTTGCCAAGAATTAGTAACTGCTATCCAAGAGCCTGGGCCTGTGCCCACTAAGTTGAGGAGAGAGAGTGTAACGATATCTGAGTCAGTGTAGGGGCCTGTTGCTGATAGCCTGCCAGGTATTGCTTAGCTGGCTAGATAAAGAGTTAGATGGTAGAGGAAAAACCTGTGTTATTGTTGATGTGATGCAGCTGATTGTTTAGTAGTTGTTGAAAACGTTCAAGTTGTGTTCTGAGTGTTCTGTTAGAGCGGTAGGACAGTGAGTACTGAATTACCTCTCCCAGTGGCTCAGATATTGTGGCAGCGTTCCTGGAAGTCTAGCACAGATTTCTGTAAGAGTCGATTGGATCTTAAGTGTTGAATTTGTTCTCATTTGCCTTCATCAGCCACACTACATAAGTCAAAATGCTAAACTGAGAGCTTTACACAGCCCTGTTTGGGATACATTTAATGAGAGAAGAACGAAGAATACCTTCCATGAGATTATGTTGTTTTGTCCAGCTATCAAAATCTTTCAGGGCCTCAGAAAAAGTGCTGCAGTCCAGAACCTATTTTCAAAAGCAGAAGCTAACATTTTGTTTCAAATCACAGAGACTTGAGAAATGCTGACCAAAGTTTTCAGAGAGGTAGAGCACTTGCAGCTTAAAGTAATTTCTCTCTGTGAGATCAAGTCCAGCTGTTTCAAGTCAGAGAGTCAAGAATCAAAGTTTCCATCATTTATTATGAAAAGATGGTATTTAACCACTGGAGAGCTTTGAAAAATTCCAGCAAGCTTGTTCGCAGATTTAACTACCTGACTGTCTTTTTGAGTATTTGAACCTGAGTTTTATTTGCATATACATCCCATAGGCACTTTCTCCTTCATGTAATCCATTCTCATGCTGCTTTTATCAGTCCTTATTATTTGTGTAGTTGGTTAAAATGCTTCCATTGAATCCTTTCAGCAGTGGAATTGGTGGAAAGTTGTCTGGTCTTTCTTCCCTCCCACCCTTCCTCAGTCTCTACAAGTAGAATTTCTCTTTGTAGTTTGCCCATTAGCTGCTCGCTGGTTTTTCTCACCATTTCAGACTTCTGGTGTGAAATAATTGATTTATTCTGAGAGAGAACGTTTATTTGCTTTCCTCCATTTTTTTTCTATAATTTTCTGTATTTTTAATTCAGCTTCTGCTCAGCACTATGTGCTTAGACATAGTCTTAGATTCATCTGCACGCCCAGCCTGCATGTCAGATCACCCCTCTTAGCATTGCTGAGCAATTAGTGGGATCCTTTATGCAGCTTTAATGGAGAGTTCCAGTCCTGTCCTTAGTTTGCCAGACACGAGCAGGTTAGAAAGAGGTCTGCTTTTTCAGTGAAGGCCTGTTCCCCATATCTAATGCACAGTAGATGACTCGTTTGCACACAAAACCAGAAGCACTCTTTCTGCCCTTACTGTCTTTCTAATATTTTGCACTTCTGCAAGAACAGACCATCTGTATCTCTAATGCTGCTTTTTTGGCTTGACTCCTGTGGAAGTCCCCAGAGGTGAATTTGGTTCAGCGAATGAACATATAAACAGAAGCCTATAGAAACTGCCTTTACAATTCTGGAGCACATAAAATTTTCGACATAAAAAAAGACAGCTGGATGTAAACAATGGTAGCTTTACATACAGGACTTATTGTTTTCAAGTTTGAATTTGATATAGTGGTTAGAACTGAAATGAGTACTGGTGAAGGAAAACAGTGCTGACTACAGCTGTGTTGTCATATGCATGAATGTCCCCTTGAATTATGAAGTGGGGTGTTACTCTGCCTTGTAGAGCTACCAATGGCAGACAAAATTACACAAAGCTGGGTTTTAGCTGACAGACTCAATAATGTGATGGGTCTTTTGCAAACTGGAAAACGGTTTCTTTTTCAGATGTTCGCTCCATAAACAGAAGACAGTGTAAGAGCACAGCTGTATATTAAGGTTATAAAAATCCATTTCTCAAGAAATTATGAAGCAAACGTGCAGCTTAGTGTAAGAAGGCAAAAATAAAAAGGTGGAAAATTTATTATGAAATGCCCTACAGTATTAAGGCCAGTGTATTAGAAATCACTGATTGATTTTTGACCAATGCTGTTTATACAAATAAATCATTATCACTAAATGTTGTATTCTGGCTTTGCTGTCTGTACATACTTATTATATATACTATTTGAGCTGATTTTTATATTGTCAGAAAGGATTGTAGCAAATATGATTGCTTATTACAAGCTGAGCCCGGTATCTCTACCTTCTCAAACGAGAGCTGTGCTGTTCTGAAGCCCTTACAGGACCTCGGTTCCATCTTCTGCCTTCAGACAAAGTTGGTGCAGCCCAAGAGCTGTGCAGTCCTTTGCTTGATTAAATGTGCCATCTAGTGGCTAGCAGGCTGATAGTTTAAAAAAAAAAACAAAAAAACACACACACAGAACCCCAAACATAAAGCCAATGGACTTAATGCATTTTTACACCAGCAGGGAAAATGGATGGAGGCTGACAAATCCTTATGTTGCCTTCTTTTTCTCCCCCTAATTAACAGCCATTCATAGGTCATTATTTGTTTCAAAAAATGCCATTATTTCTACTGTATGTTGTCTGCTCTGCTCTCAGGCTGTTTGCTGAAGTCCAGGTTGAAATCATCTACTGTGGTGGACTACTTGAGCAGAATAATTACTGCTGTATTCACAAAGCTTCAGAAGTCATATTGTAACATCACTGCTACTGCCTGCACCTGAAATGTTGGTTCTCAAAAACTTGGATCAAATGCCTAGAACTGCCTGAATTTCCTTAACACCCACGCCTTGCTGCACCCAAGTATCCCTGTGGTCCACCTGTCCTTTATGTAACTGCTAAGCCTCTCTCTTGCTTATACATAAGTGGTGTGCAAATTGGATTTTGTGCAAAAAAAAGGCCACAGAGCTTCCCAGTACCTTAGTGGTAGGCACCCAGGATGTTCAAGACTCCAGGTTAAGCCCCTTGACTGGTTGATTTTGACTTTGGGTTCCTGTTAGTGCTGCTTTCCACTAAATAAGAGTTTATTTTAGGACACTCACCCAAAGCCTCCCTCCATTCTTAGAAGACTCAGTAAGAGGCTGAATCCTGCCACACGTGCCATTGTTTCACGTGCTGCTGAAGTCTCATTTCACCTGAATGGTCTCAGACTGTTTTCAATTCCATGTAGCACATCATTCACCTGGTTGATACCAAGAGGGCAAAGGTATCCATGGCTGTGTACACAGAAACAAACCCATCGGCTTTGAGATTGGGTTTGCCTGGCTCTTGGTACAGGTTTGTCTTATGTTACACTGGAGAAGTTGCAGCTCACTGTCACAGCCTGGGAACACAGTTTGAAAACCTTGGTACTACATGTGGGTTGCACTGTAGTATCCCAGTCCTCATACCTGCTCTTTACCCTCTGCTAATACGGGGGCACCTGACCCCTACTGAAGGCAGCTGAGATGGAAAAGCTTGGTTTAAAAAAATTGGAAAAAGTAGTCTTTGTTATTAATCAGGGAAGCAGTTATTTGAGACAAGCAACACCTGCCAGCTTTATAAAAAAAGATAAGAAATTGACACTGAGGTTCTTTGTTTTCTATATGTGATGTTTGCAAAATGAAGTTTAACACTTAAAGCCACATTTTGATGTTTCTCTCTGGAGACACCTGTGTGGTTCAGTCTGTGTCACTATTCCTCTAAGAACCAACTATCTGTGTCTATCCCGTCTAGTCAAGTACTTGTCATCTTGATTTAAAAAGGGCTTCTTTTAGGTTGTTGGCTTAAGGAAACTAATTATTTTTCTGTCCCTTTCTCTTCTAGGGTATTAAACACAACATTGTTTGAACTGTATGAAGCTCTGGGCAATTTTCCTGCCTTATGGGTCTTCAATGTGCTGCTTGTGATTCTTCAAATTCTGCACTGCTTTTGGTCTTACCTAATCATAAAGGCAGCCTACAAAGCTATTTCAAAGGGCAAGGTAGGTAACACATCACAGTTCTGTTTCGTGTTTAGTATTTTAGCCTCTTCAATATCAATACAGGGTCACTGACTTTTTGGTTACTTTTTCTTTCCGATTCATAACGTATTACTGAAGACACGTTGTTTTATGTAAACTTCTTTCCTTTCATGGAAACTTTTTTCCACTCCTCCTAACAAATGTCAGATAAGTTACTATATTCTTCATAATGATTTTATTTATATGTGCTTCTATACTTCTTTTTTATAATCTGCTCCACTGAACCAAACTACATTCGGGAAATAGGATTAAAAAAATAAAATTAAAAAAAAAAGAAGCAAACTGCTTTCTTGGGACTGCCAGTTCTGTTTTTCATCTTTATAGTAGTTAATAGCAACGTGTTCATTTCCCAGATGGTGGTGACAGTAATAATAATACAAATTGAAATTCTGCTGCCATTGTAAGTGGCAAAGTTACAAATCACAGCCTCTTGGGTTACGTACTTTCTTTCTAGGATTCCTACAGCAAGACCATTTGGAATAAAATTTGGTGTCCTTCTGTCATTGTTATATTTGACAGGGAGATATAATTCACAGAAATACTAGCCTGCTTGCTGTGCAGATACGGCACTGACATTTAGGTGATAGAAGTAATATTTACAGATCATGTAAAGCACAGGGTATTTTGTCCTTAAAGAGTAGAGCACATGAATAGGTGTTTCAGACATACCACCACCCCCAAAGTGAGCAGGATTGTAGCTCAGTCTTGTGCTGGACAGAGCCCAGAATCTGCCACTTGCTCTGTATGAAAGACAGTGCATTCGTGAACTGTGTTTTGCCTGGAAGCCACACTTCAGTCTCCTCTGCTTTTAGTGATTGTTAGCCTCCGCTGTCCTGTCTGAATTACACCAGTGACTTCAAAGAGTGCTTCAAACTCTCTCTTACTCTGCTTGTTTATCCTTTCCCTTGTGCTGTGCTGGAAGGCTGGGAAGTGGAACCCCTTGCATGTAAGTTTCTGTAAATCTACTGTGCAAAAGATTTAACCTGTGCAATACTGGTGTTTGTGGTTTCTTTTAATTTGTAATTTCTGCTTGGTATTTTTATCCATTGGTTGTTTTTATGCATTTAAGTGAAAGCTATCTTTAAAGGCCATTTTTACTTCTTGCCTATGCATTGCCTAATACCATTCAAACCCACGTATATCTGTAGTATCTGGATGCTATTATGTTACAACCTTTTTTACACATATATATCTGCAGGATAAGCAGCTGCTCTGTCACCATCCAGGAAGCATACTCAAGTGTTTAAGTCCTCTGCCTTGTAGTTCAAACAATTGCACAGGAGAAAATTTAGATTATACAAGAGCAGAGTTAAACGCTTTGTCCAGGTTAAAAATGCGTGTGTACAACATACACACAGGTGATCCTTCTTCCTTCAGATCTTAACTTACTTCCTCACTTGCGACCCCGTTCTTTCCATTTCTGCAGTAAAATAAGCAGTGTTTTCACAACACATTACAGATATCTTACAGTAGATCTTCATCCTTAATTATTGTTTTGGTTTTGTATTACTAGTATCCTCCTTTGGAACAGCTCAGCTGATTTATTATTATTAAATTTGTAACTAATCCTGATCATCTGTTTCTTACTCACTGTTATGCTTAGGAGTTTTACAAACCTAGATACATATTTTCTAGACTCCTTCTGTAGAAATTCCTCCAGTGGATTCTTTGGGGGATAAATAAAGAGAACTAAGTACTGCAAGATGTGTTGCATTCATATCAGGTTTTAAGTGCAAAGACCCTGTTACGTTGCTGCATTTTAAAAATCAAGAGTGGATTGCATGTTTAACAGAAGTGGCTGCAGCATAGAATCTTCTGATTGTTTGGCTTTGGGGCAGGATCCTAGCAGAAGAATTGGCAGTGAAGCTGATATATTAAGAGAATTAAGGATGAAGCAGAATTTTTCTATCATCTGGTCTACCTTCACATTGATCACAGACACTCAGTACTCTGTGCTGGGCGCATTCTATTCTGTCNGTGTGTTTCTTTTTTGTCTGTTCCCTAGTGGAATAGTGTCACTCAGCTGTTATGATATTGCAAAGATGGTGTCAATATTGGGAGCCCCTAAGGCAAATGGCTGTTTCTGAGGCAAGAGCTGGAGAGCAGAAATGTCATGAGGGCTTTCGGGAGGATTACTATAAGCAAAAAATTACATGCAGTAGACCGGTTCTTTAATTATTTTGATTTCTTCAGGAAAAAGACTCACCATGTTTTTGCCCCCTTTATGTCCATTTGCTATGGTATAATCAATTGTAACTGCCCGACGTGTCAATCCGCACAGCATGGATAGATTCTGAATGAATTAGGAAGCTCAGCTATACAAGGCATGGAAGCTGCATCTTTAAAGCTGCATGCAGCTTAGACTTCAGACCTTTTTCCATTGATGCTTTTTTTTNTTAAGTGCAAAGACCCTGTTACGTTGCTGCATTTTAAAAATCAAGAGTGGATTGCATGTTTAACAGAAGTGGCTGCAGCATAGAATCTTCTGATTGTTTGGCTTTGGGGCAGGATCCTAGCAGAAGAATTGGCAGTGCAGCTGATATATTAAGAGAATTAAGGATGAAGCAGAATTTTTCTATCATCTGGTCTACCTTCACATTGATCACACACACTCAGTACTCTGTGCTGGGCGCATTCTATTCTGTCTGATAAAAGTATAATCCTAAGTGTATTTCTGTATCCTCAACAGCTTTAATATAAAAGTTCCTTTATATAAAAGAGACTGAAGTAATCTGTTAATTGTAGCTGTGTAAGTATGAAATCAAATTTCTGACCTCGGTTGAGGTTCAGTTTCATGGGTGTCAGAATTACAGGCTTGTTAGACATTGACATTAAAACTTTACTTTTTTAGGAGGTATATGGGAACTGTGTGTTTCTTTTTTGTCTGTTCCCTAGTGGAATAGTGTCACTCAGCTGTTATGATATTGCAAAGATGGTGTCAATATTGGGAGCCCCTAAGGCAAATGGCTGTTTCTGAGGCAAGAGCTGGAGAGCAGAAATGTCATGAGGGCTTTCGGGAGGATTACTATAAGCAAAAAATTACATGCAGTAGACCGGTTCTTTAATTATTTTGATTTCTTCAGGAAAAAGACTCACCATGTTTTTGCCCCCTTTATGTCCATTTGCTATGGTGTAATCAATTATAACTGCCCAACGTGTCAATCCGCACAGCATGGATAGATTCTGAATGAATTAGGAAGCTCAGCTATACAAGGCATGGAAGCTGCATCTTTAAAGCTGCATGCAGCTTAGACTTCAGACCTTTTTCCATTGATGCTTTTTTTTTACGTAATTTGATGCATTTTTTTACCAGTTTTGGAGATTTTCAAGATCAGATTGGGTAGAGCTCTGGGTGACCTTACCTGACTCCATAGCTGTCCCTACTTTGAGCAGGAGGTTGAGCATAGACTTCTGAGGTCTCTTCTGACTTGAGTTATCCTATGATCTTACACATTGGCGATGCCGTTATTACCTGCCTGGGAAAAACATCCCATTAAAAAGAGGGCATGCAGGGCCTTTTCTTTGCAGGATTTTCTTTTGATGCCCTTGTTTGCTCTCCTTATTAACCTGTCTTTTGTTGGCTTTCTCACCTACTTGTTTTGGGTGCACCTGACTGAATGGGTTGGAGCGAGGTCACCTCAGGGATTCTGAGGGGATTCAGCTCTCAAACTTAGTGATCTTCCTCTATGACCTTCAAAGAACTCTACAAAGGAGGAGAGCAGGCTCCTTAACCTAAGAAACAGTGTCCACCCAGCAAATGGGTACAAACTGGCAGTCAGCTAGAAATTAGCAGGAATTAGCGATTGCTGTCAGTCTGTTTCTCAAACAGCTTTCCAGTGACATGATGGGGCAGGCAGGTGAACTGCTCAGCTACGTTTGTGGTTCATGTGATAGGGACTGGAGTTACCTTGTGCGGTGAGTTATGTTTCAGCCGGGACTCCTGTCTCCTTCTGCCAACCCATATTCCTCTTCCCTGGAGCTGTGTGGCAACAAGAGAATAAGTTGGGAGATGACAGGGAGGATGTTGTGTTGAATATTTTGTGTTATCAAGTCAAAGAGAAGCAGCCCAAGGGAAGGACAGGAAATAAAGTTGTAGTAGGAGGGCAGAGGGATGGAGGCTAGGTTGAATTTGGGAGCTTGGATTGTTGGTTCCTTCAGTGGGTACCAAACCCTTTGCTTTGAGCTCTGTGCCCTCACTTTGACATGCCGTTCAGTGCACCAGTGCAAAGTTCTCACTCTGCCTTTGCACGTGGCATGTGTGTGTACAGGCAGCTGTGTGTGAAGTGAGGCCACGCAGACAAAGGCAGGGAAGTGTGCCAGAGCTGGGATAGCCTTCAAAATTCAAACTGAAAAATGTTTGAATTCTCTGATTCTGGCTTGAACCAAAAAGCTCAGTTGTTTCCTTACAATCACCTATAACTTGCTTCTTTTTCAAATTCTACAGGTAGCAAAGGATGACCGCAGTGACATTGAGTCAAGCTCAGATGAGGAAGAAACAGTACCTCGTTCAAAGACCCCGCACAGCACTATCGCCGCTAATGGGACTGGCGGTGCCAATGGGACAAACGGGTATCTTACTGGTGGCACTTGCTCAGAGGAGCACTAATCCTCGAGTTCAATCACGAGACACTAACAGAATGAACTGTTTGCTACTGGAAGTAAATTATAAGTTGTGAATGCGGTTTCTTCATATATCTCAGCATCAGAAACAATTAGGAGTATCAAAGCATTCTGATAGTGCACTGCCGTGTTTCCTGTTTGTGAATGAAGACAACACACCATTCTGTATATGTAGGCATGCTGTATGTGTATGTAACTGACACAATGGGAGCAGTATTTTCACTTGTACTGTCTTTGAAATATTATTTATTTTTTATTCTTTTGGGAACTTCTGGACAAAAGGGAATATCCATTCTCAAACTTTATCTCTTGGGATTCTCAGTGGTGGAGAGCATCACACTCAGATCACTTCTGCCCCTCCTGTTGCTTTTGCTGAGTCTGCTATAAGTAATAGTTGCTTGATTTGTTACTTACAGTAAGATAGAACATAGCTTTATAGATTCTAGATCAGCTTCAGATATTTTTGCTATCTTTGTGTTTTAAAGTGCTGGTTTTGAAATTGCCTATCAAATCACAGTTGCCGTTCCTCCAACATAAAGTTTTAAAACACTGGATTGATATTTTAAATAATAGGTAATGTGGTCAATTAGCAATTCAGGTGGTAATTGTGGGATATTGTATTAGCATAATTTAAAAGTCAATTTGATGGTTAATTGCATTAGAAGTAGACTTGATTTGTTGTGCAAATACTCAAAAGCATTGATGTCAACAGTTAGGACAAACTCATTCTCACTTTTTTTTTTTTTTTTTTTTTTTTTTTTTTTTTTGCCTTGTAAGTTTTGACCTCTACAGATATTAGGGTTTTGCAGAGATTCCATGTTGAAAGGTGTTTGTTCAAGTGCACCGTTGTGAATCCAGACCTCACTCCTGAAACTCTTCTTGCAAGTTCAGATAGGTAAGAGCAGGGGTGTAATGGAAAAAACAGCAAAGTTCACTGCTTCCTTGGACACAGTTCAGTCTAGGTATCGTTCTTATAACTGTTGCCACTTTCTTGGTAGGGTGAAGAGGGAGAAGTAGTTTATTTAAATGCATGAAACCTCAAGCAAAATTCACTTAATGTAATTCACAGCAAACTTTGAATGCTCAGCAGTATTTCGTCACCTCTACAAATAAAATTAAGGGTATCTGTAAAATAATTTTGCTCTCCTTTTTCATCCGAGATTTGCAAACTGTGTCCTAAAGAAGACAAAGTAACACCCAAAGTAAACATCTTTTTTTTAACATTATATACACACTTCCAGTCCCTAGATCAAAGTTTGATGTAGGATGCTAAGGATCATACAGCTCTTGCAGGACACTTTTCTGTGATTTGTGACAGCAGTGCCAAATGTAGGCGAGGTTCTTGGGTAACAGACTCTATGCAACCTACTGTTCAACAGTATTGTGTATGTGCACACAGAACCAATGTGCTTATAGACCAAAGACTTATATANCCAGGGAAAAAATGTAACAGTGTGACTTCTATATACGGAGGGATTGGAGTGCTGTGTTCAGCTGGAACTCTAAGCCAGGAAACCTTTCTGATTCCTTCCACCTATGCAAACAGCAAAATCTAGATGGTTCCAATGCCATCAAATATGTTTAAAGACTAGTTTATACAGGCTCCATTGAAGAAAGTTGTGTTGCCACTTCTTTCTTTTGAAACTGAGATTTGTCCTGTTCTACTGGTCGGTCTTGAAAACTTCTGAAACCTTTATTGTCCATAGGGATCCTCATGTGTTAGTAAAAGTTATGCTAAAAGTAAGGGCAAAATGGCATGAATGAAAATAGTATCTCCACTTAGTAGACAATAAAGGTAAGAAAACTGAAAAATAATGCAAGAGCTCTCAGATTTACTATCCACAGAACATCTTTTGAAAAAGCCAGGTAACCTTGTAATTCAGCAGCTGCATAGCTTGTATGTCCATGAATATACCTGAGGGAGCAAGGGAGTCTTATTTAAATCTCCTTCTCCCCCAAAAGTTTCTCTGCCTCTAGTTTTTCTCATCTGTCTCCTGTGCCTCTGATTTCATACAATTATCTGCAGGGCAGGTTATGCTTTTTATTACAATCAGTGTATTTTCACATGTATCCCATCCACAGTATTTGAAGTGGCAGTTGTTTAATAACTGTCAAGATGATACCAAGATTTTAAAACAAAACCATTCTGGGATATATTGAATGAACATTGTAATTTCTGAAATCTGACCTGCTAAGATGGTAATTGAGAGTAGTATTTTAAACACAGCTCTTTCATGGTGTTGATTACTACCTCCACGGGACCATTTACCTTCTGCAAAGATAGTTACAAAATGGCATTTTGGCAAGATATTTTGTCTGACATGGAAACAGAATGTGGCTCTGAGCTGTCAATGTCCACAACTTACACAACATTCCGTAGCACTGTAATGTTGTTGATATCAGGACAGAGATCAATTCCCAGAAACGATCCCTGTGCAAGAGGCAGGAGACCTTTGGTCCCTGTTGGTCCTCCCCAGCTGTGATTCAGATGTCAAGGCTACAACCTTTGAGATGATTCACCATCACTGGCTACATATGCTCTTAGTGTACCCCCACTGTTAAATAATGCAACTGGAATTAGAAACTCTTCCTTTGACTTCAGAATTCGGTTGCATCCATGATGTGCTAAAGCATGTACACAGTCACTATGGTTCAGCTGACTCCCAGGGACTCACGTATCGTTTATCTCCTATAAACCTGGCTTTTTGTAGGCCGTTCTCAGCAGCCTAGAATGAACTTAATACAGATATGTCTGGAAAATAGGTGAGAGATTCAGATGACACATTTGTGGAAATGGGATAAAAGTAAGGAAGCATTGAGAACTTCACTAAACTTTGCTGAATAATCACTGAACTTTCAAGCTACAATTTTTAAACGGAAATTAAAAATTCACACAATTTTTTTTGTCTTTATTGGGAAGGACCAAGTGTTTTAGAGTTCATACTTGGCGGTGTGTTTTGATTCATTGCTTTAACCGATGGATGTCAAAACTTTGGCTTCATCTACCACTCTGCAGAGAGAATGTCATGCAACTGTATTTTTTCATTTGAATTTGTTTGCTTCTCTGCTGAAGAGCTTTGCAAGGTGCTTTTAGAGGCCATCAAATATTCAGAAGATAATCACACATATTCCAGAAAATGGATTGAAATTATTCTCATGGCTCATGGTAAATGCGAGATCTTAAAAGGTTCTGTATATCTGTACCTTTTGTAGAATTGTCATTTTAGTCATTTTAGAAATGAGGGTTTGTACTCTGTAGCCTATTTGTCTTCAACTTATATACTCCCTTTTTATAGTACAGTACATGACACAGTGGTTGAGATGTTGAAGTAGAAAAACGAGGAAATGATATGTAGCGTTTATTAGTAAATAGTAAGAATTAGTCTTCTCTCCCTAGCCAGCCCAGAATATAGTAAAATAAGATTCAGATCTCCTTTTGTTTACTGTTTTCCATATTGGTATATTTTGTACCAGAAGAAAAATATAGGGTGGGGTTCTTTTCATTAAAAACATAAAAACAAACATTGCAGAAAACGGCAGAAATATCGGATCAAACAACAAGGATGGGTGTTGGAATCTTTTGGATCTTGATCAATGTTAAATAGCTCTAGTTCTAAAATACCAAAGTCTCCCATGCTGTTTCCTTGTTGCCATTTTGTAGGTTTTTCTGTGTTATTTATTTAATGATGCCAGCAGAACTGGAACAGCTTCAGATGCTCCTGTTTCAGCCTGTGCCCATTCTGTATGATTGCTAATGCCAAATCCTTTTTCCGAGACCCAAGTACATGCACTAAAGCTTTGCTTACGGTGAAGTGATTCTTGTCTTAAATCTGTATCTGAGTGAAAATCCGTTTCTGGTTCTGAATGGGACATCGCAGCAAAAGCTGTTACCCTGCAGCAAACATCAGTGATGATCAGCACGGGTGGGTTTAGACACCGCGTGTGTTTTACAAAGGGTGTTCTAGTAGGAAGCCTAATGCCTGTTTCATTCATCTTCTCATTACTGCAGCCTTCTGTATTCTCAGAGAAATACGGGCTACCGTTCGTTTCTACAGTTGATGCTTTGGTATTTTTTTTAATCTCTTTGCTACAGCTCATTTTTTATGTCTCCTATTGTGACATTTGTGTGAGAGGAACTATCAAATACTTTTTACCCCTCCTGTAATGTAAACCCTATCAGGCCTGACTTCAGTGTTCTGCAAACTACAGTTGCCTTTAAACCAGTTTGTATTACTTGTTTTGACTGGTTTTGATTTGGAACAGGAACTTAATGGGAACTTCAGTAAGACAATCTTATTCTTTTTTAATTTTCTTTTTATAAAGCACTAGTGGAAGTTTGGAAAAGTGGCATACATGCCTTGAAATTGTGAAGATTTCTGATTGTAGTTGCAATGAAAACACAGTGTTTGAATGTGTCTGTACGGAATTCTCAGTCTTTGAAATTGCTTTCAGCTAAAAAACAGGAGGAAATGCTATGAAATGATGCTTTGGAGCCGTGTCAATGATCACATATGTCAGACAAAAGACCAAAATTATTTACATGATCTAAAGTGATCTGTGCAACAAAATACCTTTTCTGGCTTCTGCTGAGCTTCAGCTTCTTGCAGTCCCAGGGTTTAACTTCCATACAGGAGCTCTCACACTGTCCTGTGTGTGTTGACTACGTGTTGCAAGTCAGATGAGGCAGGTGACACTATTTCACCTGTGTTTTCATGACAATCCTGTGCTTGAGCAACTCTTTCAGAAATGCAGTGGTGTGTAGGAACTCCACTATCCCAGACACAGTGATGTGCTAGCTAGAAGTCCTTTCGTGTATAGTTGTTGTGTAGAAGTTGGGGAGTTATTTTGTGTTTAACTCATTTGGTTTGGGGTTTTTTTAATATGGAAAATAATTGTTCCTCATAAAATCTTTGGAACCAATCAGTATTGTGGGCTATTTTAATTCAGAGACATTTTCATAATAAACATAAGTATTAGGAATGTAGTGTGATTTTTCTGATCTTTTCTATGAAGTGTTGAACGACGTTTTCCTTTGGTTTAGCTCAAATATTCTTATCCACACTGGAGACTCCATCATGTTTAGAGCAGATCCAAGTATGTCTTTGCTGAGTTTGACACTGTGGTATTTTATGTTATTTCTTGTATGAAACTGTTTGTAACAGTAAGTGATAGAAGGACAAGTTTTATCTATATTAAAAATACTTGTATTAAAAAAAAGATGTTTCACTAGGGTTTCAAAAGAAAAAATTTTGCACGTTAATAATTTCTGAATGTCCAGCTGGACCCACTTTGGAAAAGCTTTTTCAGTCTAGGTGGTCAGAGTTTTTTAAAAGTATGTGTTCATTCAGATGTTTTGGGCTAAACTGTCAGCGAAGCACCACCTACTAACCACTTCTGGAAGTGAGAGAAGAGGGGTGCTTGTAGTGTGGTTCTCCTGAGAAAAAGCTGCAGCTCTTGATTTTGCCAAAGAAGCTGCATCTTTCAGACCTCTACTGTTAAACTAAATATCCTTGCTCATTTATGATAGGGTTCTATGTTTTTTCACTGCTGTTAAGAGGAAGAGGGGTAAAGGGTTGCTTTTTTTTTTTTTTTAAACGAAGACCTATCTGTGTGTAGCAATGCACTGAGATAGAATTGCTTTCAAAGCCTACAAAATACCATTGTCAGGCAGGCTCTGGTGCAGCATTAAAAGATGATGAGGAAATATTTAGAAATAGGATGCGTGAAAACATTCTTACAACTTCAGCAGCAAATTGAGGCAACAGTTATACAGGAATCTCTACACATCAGCTGAAGTTTTCCCTCTGGAAGAGAAGTAAACCTGGGGATTTGCACTGTGTTTAAAGAAGTAATTACTATAGTTGTTAATGTTTCTCCATGATAATATATAGAGAGAGAATCTTGTAGTGCATTTAATGTGTCATTTAAATTCTTTTTTTTTTTAAGAGATTTCCGAAGAGATTTAATTATGTGGAATTTGTCCTGTTGTATGTCTACTGTCTTTTGCTTCCCATTCCACGTACACCTCTCAACTTACATAGCACAAGGAAGAGCCTTTGTGTGCTGAAAATGGCTCAGGAGAATGTGAAGAAAGCAAGAATTTTTTTATGTCCTGCCTTTAATTCTGTAAAGGTCCCTGTGTACAAGAAACACGGTGATTCTCAGAAGAAGACAGGAGGTCTGCGCTGCTTCAGAAGAGCTAGAAGCTGGTGAGCCAGTCTCAGGAGGTGAGTGGAAGGAATCCAAATCTGTAGCTGTGGCTATGGCCTGACTCCATAGCTCATCATGCTGCGACGGACAGTGGCTGGGAGCTTGTGTTGAGGGATTCCAGCTCCGCACCGTTAGTCCTGGCTCTGTTAGTGTTGGTGGAGCGCTGCTGTTGCCCTAATTTATGCTGGATTTTTGGTCCTCTTTCTGCCCTGCTCTGCAGGATGCTAGTCCTGCCCCTTGACAGATTTTTCACTGCCTGCCCTTGTCAGTGGCTTAAAAGTTAATTCAAATAATCCAAAACATATTTGTGTGAAGGAAATGACTAAAACAATAACTCTGTATTAATTAGGCAGAATAATGGTGTACCTAAGATGAGTGCCATGCCAGACCTAGCTCTGCAGAGCTCTGCCACTAGAAGACGACAGTGCCCACAGGACGCCTCTC
>VZTO01012542.1:0-19392 GCA_013400615.1 Syrrhaptes paradoxus
CTACCCCAGGAGAGTAGTTTATGACAAGGCTTTGCCTTTACCCCTCAATATTCTCCATAGAAAGAACAAATTCAGTAAGCACAGAACAGCTCACTGCAATGTTCTGAGGTCTGATACTGTTCCAAGGGAGCCAACACTTGTTTTTTCAGGGCAACTTTCCCATTTTTAATCCAATAGTAGAAAAAGGTGAAGACTGAGGTCCCTCAAGTAAACGGGGAGTTCATCTTTAATTTTAAATTTAATCAGAACATTACTGCACTAGATGCAATACACATTTAGAGTTCAGAAAACTCACACGATAACGCATTAAAGACAAAAGAGGAGACTTGAAACAATATACAAATGCTGTTATGTGAACTAAATGCTATGGAAGTATGACAACATACTGCATGCGGGGAACACACACATTTAGTGACTATTTAAAAAACTATTTGGCTAGCCTACAGAACTATTAAGGAGAGAATCTGGGGGTTAGAAGTTTATACTGCACAGCAAACACTATTTAAATCGAGATTTTTCCCAGGGAAGAACACATGAAGTCATCTGAAACTGTCTGGGACAAAACTCACAAGCAACGTAGGGAAAAATCCCAGAGTGCTGGAGATTAAATAATTTATTCATCTCTATCATCATTACTATGGAGAATGCTATCTTTGTGGCTCCTCTGAAACCTAGCCAAGTTCTTTGGAGGTAATGCAGAATACTTTCAGCACTAGCCTGAGATCACCATCTGCAACCAAAAGTACTCTGCATTTTAGCTACTATTCAGATCAGTCAATTTGGAAAGGATTTGCACTGTGACAATGACACCAGCACAAAAGCTGAGCTATAAGTTTCTCACACTGTAGGTGGCTGTTTTACGTTAACAATATTGTCTTTACAAAGCTGTGTATTTTCCTCTGCTCGTGTTAAAGTGGCACTGCAGAGACTTTAGTAGAATACCTAAGACAATTATGTGTTTCAAATAGGTAAGGTGAATGACCAAAGCAAACATAAGCTTAACCAGTGTTAAGGCAAGGCAAAGCCAACAGCCCATTATATAATTTATTGGAACATCTTTTGCATGCATTCTGATAGTCACACAAATCACTGGAATCTAGCACTAAGACAAATATCTGGAAAAAAAAAAAACCTTAGAACCCAGTTTAACACCTCTCTACGTTTGAAGTTTGTATCCCTATGAAGCTTTATGGACATTAGATTTTTAGCTCTTTATGGTATTGTACAAGAAACATTTAACTAACCTGCTCACTCCAAAGATATATACCGATTTAAGAACAAAAGACCTCAATCTGTATATTATTGGGCCAAGCTAACACAGAATAAGCAAATTTGTTTTTAATACAAAGCTTACTTGCTCATCCACATAAAAACACAACATTAAGTTTCACAAGATTAAAGTGCCAAGTCTTGAAGAAAGATCTTGACTGTGTCAAAGCCAAGATCCTGTCAAGGCAAGCTATCTGAAACAGAGTAGAAAGAAGCATGGATACACCGTAGAGCAGCAGAAACAAATGCAGGACAGGGTCCAAAATGAATAAAGAACAGTCTAAAAATTCAGCCGTAATGTAAGTCCCTTAATTTGACTGCGCATGTAAACACTTCAGGTCAGCAACCTGCTTACTCTCATGCCAAATCTTGTTCATGCTCAAAACATGCACTTTAAAACAAAATTGATAGCTAAAGAATCAATATTTTTTCAAAAATAGCAGCAATTTTTATTGCAATGGATTTTAGAATTGTGCCTCTTGTATCTCGAATTTAATTTAGTCCAATTAAATGGTCAGTAATTGCAGATTAAGCCAGAGCTTCACAACTTCAATATTCTCCCATATCAGCTCTCCCTACTTCACTAAGTTGGACCCATTCTGATGATATGTAAGATCTGAAGTACTTTTAAACAAAGGTTTTGCTTTCTGATTTTTGAGCACAGCCCTTGATTACCTTCCTTTTATGAATAATTTGTATGGCTATCATCTTCCAATAACAACATATTCAGAAGAAATAACTGACAAAATCAACAGTACAGAATAAAGCCTTAGAGAAGTTATAATCATCATTAAAGCAAAACAACGTTATTTCTCTAAGCATTCGCTTTCATGTTAGAACTAATATAGCCAACTGCTGCTGTTTCATCAAACACAACTGGAAAACAATTTGGGGGAAGAAAATAAGATATAAATTAAATTATCCATATCACAATATTTCATCAATTGTTATGCTATTCATTAGATTTTGTTACATGCTCAAAATGTACTTCAACATTAGTTCTCTTACTTTACACTTGCTGGTGTGCAGCTGGGTAAAGTAACAGCATATTCCAAAAGAAAATAATTCAACATGCATAGCAGAAGCCAACACCACTTACCTGCCATTCCTAGGCTATATTATATCATGCAACAAAAACTAAAAGCAAAAATACTAATGATTTATGAACCTTCCAGAATGCTTGGCACTGATGAGACAAGCTACATGTCTCTTCTTTTCAGAAGCAATTTTGTCTCTATACTCTAAGCCCCCCTTTTAAGGAGGGGTGAGGTTAACCATCAAATTTCAATGCCAGATCAAACAAGGTTCACAAACACCTTTAATGTGATGATGCTGGAGAGCTATGAATAGCTGTTGTGAGCCAATCTGTAGATGCAGCATTATTCAGTGGCACACTAGAAGTGAAGGAAAGAGAATCAGGTTTCATACCCAGTCCTTCCTTTAAGGTGGACTTGCAATCTCAACTTGGATGTCCTTGCCACTTCAGTAAGACTTCAAATATTTCAAATTCTTTTTAAAGTTTGATTAAAAGCAAACAGAACTTCGGTTTAAAAGAAGAACCATATCAGATTCAAAAGTAAAATATAATTTGAAAGCCCTTCCTGAAATACAGATTTTTACATTTTAGAAATTGAAGTTATTTTAAAACAGATTATTGCTTTCTACAGAAGTTCATCGAACAATTATCCATAGCTCAGGAATGCAAAGCTGTTAGAAGGATGGCAAAGTGAAAACATACATTTAGTACATGACATATGCAGTCTACTGCAGGCAAAGAGTAATAAATACATAAAATCATCTTCTCACTTTCAAAATCAAGGAAAAAATTTGGCCCCTGCTCAAGGTCTGTGCATGTCAAAACTTTTAGAAGGTTCCCCATGTTAAGGTACCTGTCAAGACAAGAATGAGAGAAAAGAAAATTTTCTTTTTATAAGAAGGAACAGCCCAAATACAGTTGATTGAAGCAGTGGGGGAAAAGAAGACCAGAGAGTTCCATCAGGCACGAACACATCCTTCAGGGTGTCTCGCTGACAGGTGGAAGGAGTCCCCCACCTCAGAGACGTACAGCTGGAGATCCCAGAGATGCAATGCAGCTTTCCTGTAAGAAGTGACTATGTCACCAACATCTTCACAGCTGCCCGTTCAAGAAAAGGGCATCATCAGTGACTAATTCTGTCCCAGTACACCCTATCTCCAGTGTCCTGAGCAGGACCATTCTGACGGCTAAGTACGATATTTGCAGGCATTGACATGGCAGCCATGCTACAGATTTTTACCTGATGGGACAACAGAAGGAAGGAGCTTTAATTTTGTCAGCCCTTATAATTTTGTCAGAAAGCCATTATAAGATTATATATAATTTTGTCAGAAAGCACACATCAAGACACATCATTCCAGTGTGCCGAAAATGCTAACACAGGGATGCTACAGTTCTTTCACAGGTTGCCGGAAACATCTGTGAAGCTCAGGCAATTCCACTTTGGACTTTTCAATGTAAAAAATGCACATCAATTGCACCATGAATGACTAAACCAGGATTAGGAATGATTTAGTACTCACTCATACTTGTATAAAATAGGATTACAGTGAACAACTGCTCAGCAAAGATTACTATGGCATACTGACAGAATTTTTCATTTTATGATCACTTGTTTTGCAGGCAGATGGATGGACATCACTGACCACAAAGACTCAAAATGACTAAGCACAAAAAAAATTTATACAGTAGCATGATGGTGGCTTGGCTAGAAATGAAAAAAAAAAAAAAAAAAGGAACAGAAAAAACACATGCAACTCTTTTTCAAATTGCAGATTTGCAACTTAGTCCCCTAGCCTTCACTGCAGCAGGTATAAGCAACCCTACTGTTACCATTTTAAATGCACCAGCTGTGAAGGGCTGAGAGACTTACTTTCAAAATCCAAGAAAAAATGTGCTGCATTGTGGTCTATGTCCCTGGTTAGCACCTTAATGAGATTACCCATGCCAGCAAACCTAAAAATAAAAATGGCAAAATAATTTAGTTCCAGTAAGCATCTCCTATTTTAAGTATATGCCTGGGGCTCACCAGAGCAGGGCTCCCTTCGGGTTTTGCACACTGGATACATCACCTCCTGGTGCAAAGTAGAAAATGTGCACTGTACAGTGCACTTCCACTCCCCTTCTTCTCAGGGAAAAGTGATTATTGAAAAAAATAAAGACTTACAGCTTTGACAAAATAAAGATCTGAATTACGGGCTCTTTTTCATCTTTGTTAAATACATTTAAAGAACTATGTTACCTGTGATGACTGAGCAACTGTTTTGCATAACTTCAGCAACCCACAGCCAAGAAAGCCATTATTGCTTAGGACAAAAGCAACCTCAAATGCAACTGGTGTAATCATAAGCCAGATGTTTACTATCTCTCCATAATCCAAAACAAATTTTGTAAAGCCTCTCAAGTAGTAGTCATCTGCGGCCAGTTAATGGTTTTTCCCATCAAATCACATAAAGTGATGAGTTTAATGCATGAGACTTTTCCAAAAACAGGATATAACCAAGTTTCAACATTTCTTCTTATGCTTGCTGTCACATCCCAGCTAAAATAAATGAAAAGTTAAAGAAAAATTAAATAGTCATTAGATTAATCTAAGATAAACTAATGAACAGTTTCAAACATTACTATAAGTTTCAGAAATTAGAACCTTCAGTGGCACTATTAAAGCTGCAGTTCATAATGAGGCAGCCTTTTCAAGGACTCTCCCATGTTTTACAGAGGCTGAAAACACACTTAAGAACCACTGCCCTGAAATATCAGGAGTTCACTGGAGTGCTGCTGCAAGACAAACACAAGACACTACCCAAAATCTCATTTCAAATTATTTAAGAATAAGCCATCAACAGTCTGACATCTGGATTCAAGCATAAGATCTAAAAATCGACTTTCAAATTAGTGTAACTATACCAACCTAGCAGTATATGCCCCTCCACACTTTTTTTCTGATTTTTACTTTTACTGAAGACTGATCTTTACTTGGAGGGAGGCAGAATGTCAGTAAGAATCACTAACTTATTCAGAATCAAAAAAACTGAAGCAATGTGAAGTCAAAACAAATCATCTGGCAAAACAAATTTTCAGAATCTGTCTTAAAAAATTTCTTGAGTTACATAAGAAAAATGCAACTGTGTGTGAGGGCAAAGCAAACTAAGAACAGGACACTTTTTCAAGATCCATATGATTCAGTAATAAATCACACAATCAACAAAAGCTAGAGAAGGGGGAATGAATCCCAGATTGTTGAAAATTATTCAATCTTTACAGCAACAACTAATTACAGAAGTCTTTGCTCCAACAACTTCTGCAGAATGACCAAGCAACAGTTAAAAATCTAGATTTTTAGAAAAGCGATTTTGAGTGTAATACAACTGATCACAGTGGATTCTGCACACAGAACTTCATCACTAAGTATATGATTTCTTTTCTGCACATTCAGCTTTATCCTTGAAACTCAAGAAAACACAAGTCCTGCTTCCTAAGCATTTGAACTTAGCTCTCTGGAAAGTCAGATCAGATTTCTAAGCCCACAAGGAAGACCCACTACTTAAGGAAGTTTTAAATTAGGGTGTCCCCTCTAGACATTTATATTAAAAACAATCCATCAAAACATGTTTCTTCAAAGAGGCAGCTTTTCCAGAGGTTTCTATTCCATAGCTTAGTGAACTGTTCAAATGTTACACATGTAGCAATATTGTGCAAACAAGAAATTACTTTTCCATATCTCACAAGCATGTTCTGTAACACAGGACTGAATAAGCCACTTAGTGCACTCCCCACAAATGACATTCATAAGCTGGAAAAAAACCGGAATACAGATGAATTCTTAAACAAATGTTTTCAACAGGGGCAGTAAAAAGCCAAAAGAGCAAACTCCCTAATACTGTTTGAGTCTGTAGATTCAGATTTAAAACCCAAACCTCAGTCTTAGAACAGTGTATTACAGATTTCAATTGCAACATAAACAAACAAGTAGCACACACACATAGCAGTGAATGGTGTTAACCACCTAAAGAGAACTGTAACTCCACCTACAATCATGGCCATGCTTCATCCCTTCAGCTGCACCATCCTGTCCTCCACCAAATATTTTCACTACCTCAAATAAATGGCTCTATGTAGATTTTGCCTTTGTTTTGATATTCACCAGTCTCCTAAGAGTTTACAGGTCACAGATGTGGTTTAAATATTGGGCAACATTTCTTCTGAAGGTCTGAAGAGGGGCATGCTTATAGGGTTGAAATATTTTGAAGGTAAGTTTACAGGAGAGCATATAGCCACTGCAGAACAGTTTGTTTCATTGATTCCCTACCACTTCCTAAAATGAGTAAGGGGTCGGGGACTCGATTTTGCAACACCTTCACTCAGAGCTTCATCCCTTAGAAAGGTTTGCCAGTAAGAATTTATGGTTTCTTTCCTGGGATGGAGAAGCACAATAAAAGGTTTGACAGTACAATGAAACTGTTAATGTGAAACAAATTCAAGCAGAAGATGCAACTGACCTAATGGTAACAGTTCAGTGAACAGCCTCTCTCAGAAAAGGAGAGAAACTGAAGGTGATGAGAATGGATTCATTGAACTTCTACAGCAACAAGATACTAACATGTGATACAGGAATACATTTCAATGTACCTGAATGCAAAGCTGCATGAACACACGTTCATAATAAAGCTTGTAACAGACCTCTTCCCTCGTGCGTTCAGCATACTGAAAAAATCTTGATGAACTTTTATCATGTCACCCTTTCGCATACACAATATGCAATCACATTGGCTTTCTTAGCAGCAAAACATTCACTCTATACTCAGTTTCTATGGAGTGAATGGAAATCTAGCAGAAGCTGGTCAAACACAATATGTTTGAAACCTGTATCAGGATGAATTCTAACAAATACAAGGATCTCAGGTATTCCTTAATAATGGAATTTTTGCTGTGTTTTAAGAACACAAAAACGAAAATGACCATTCCTCCAAGTTGTAATCCAAAAAGTTAGGCTTTAAGAAGATGAGAAAAGAGCTTAAAAGCTCAATTTAGACAAAAGCCAAGATGATATAATTGAACTAGCATTTCCTGGGAAGACACTTTCTCCTTAGCATTCAAGGTAATGAATGCAAGGTCCAACAGATAGGAATTTACCCTTCCAGCATGGCTAAGCACTAGTTTCTTGAGCTCTGAAATGGTCCTCTAGAAATGAGACCATAGTGTCACAGTGCAGCACTTCCACACTACCACTGCTGGAAACAGTGGTCGACATGCAGTGGCTCAGGTTAGATGGTTCTACGCTTCTGTACATTATTTTGCTTCAAAAGGTATAGCTAGCAGGAAGAAGAGTTGTCTGTTGCACTCAGGTGGAACCCTATAGAGATGAAAATGAAACCCGACCTTTCTGAGAGGCTGCTATGTCAGCAGAATACCTGGATCAATCTAGAGTAAAGCAGCCTAGCTCAGAGATGCTTCAGGCTCCTGAGATATCCAGATTTACTAGAGATTCTTGTTTTGTTCAGGGCAGCTCATCATTTCCATTCCTGCTGGGCCCAAAACACATGAAAGAAGGTCCACTACTGGCTTTAATATTAAAGATGACAAACAGTCTACAAAACTAACCATTATGATTATCTTCAGGGACCTCACCTGCTACCTGATGCCCTTTAAAAACATCACTAGCATGGAAGATTTTGGCAGTTCTATGAAGACTTACCTTGGTAATTGACCCACCAACAGTGGCATGCCCAGTCAGTACTGATTTACCGAGCACTCTTTCAATTCCCTTGGAAGTCCACAACTTCAGCTGAAGTAAGTGGAATTACTGTTTTAAGAAATCAGACATGGCTCCAGTTAACAATAGTTCAACATCAGGACTAGTTATCTAGCCAGGGACATCTTCCAGCACTAACTGCATCCTTCTTCAGCATACTGTCACATCAGTCAGCCCCAGTCCAAGAAGGATTTGAGCCTGAATGAACACCAAAGCCAAACACAAGTATTACTACTGACTGAGTTTCACATCCTGCAGTTGTACTTTATCCCAGAGCCAAATAGCTGACTCGGAACATTGACTGGAAGTGACTTTTGTGGGTGGTAAAACACCTTTTGAACCACAATTGTTCCAGTGCTACTGCAACAAAATCTGCACTGAAGTTGTAATCTTTATCAAGAAGAATTTTTCTTATTGCAATCACCAACATCAAAATATTCACAGGCCCAGCTTTGAAGTACAGTTTAGGTCACTACCTATTTGGTCTTACAGAACTTCAGATTGTCAACCTTTGAACAACTTTGTTTGGTATTCTAATTCAGAAACAAGTATACTTCAAAACTTGCAAACTATTTGTTCTCCCTAGGGTCTTATTGATTTTAATATTTTGTAGTGTAGCGTCCAGAAGTAACTCAATAGGGAAGCTGTCAGTGTAAGATTCAGTAAAAGCACATTTCAAACCACCGAAGTTTTCTCTTGCCATGAATCTAGCATCATCAAATCAGAGCAGAAAAATCCGCTAGTCTCTGTCCAAAAACTGACTGTCCCTGTGAAGCTGCGCAGAATCCCTCCTGGCATGCTCTGTACTCCAGCACAATACCCGAGCCACGGGGAGCAGGTTATGGGAAATCAGAGCATGAGCCAAAATATGGTTTAAACTTGACCTACTTGCAGAGAAAGACATACGGAATGCCACATTTGATTACAATGATTAGGCCCATTACAGCCTTATGGGGTTGTATGATGTTGTGTGTAGTGTCATGATCAGACAAGCGGAAAGCAAAGGCATATTTTCAAAACAAGTCTTGCACGCATGCCCTTCATGTTGAAAACATCCCTGACACATTTCGTTTTTTTTTTCCCCTAAGCTAAGCCCAGGGGAAATTTAATAAAAATACATGATGCAACTGAATTCAGCTGAGCACCAAAGAAATTTCCCCCTCTCACACCTGAAAGAAAAACTGTACATTAACAAGGATTTTTGCTTGCAACTGGTTAGCATCTGGAAAACATACTCTTGTTAAAGGTAAAATACTACAAAGATGTTTTGAGGTGACATTTTTAATATTGCTTCGTTCTATGGAAAGAACAGCATGCCTTCAAATTAGTTAAAAAAAACCAATTAAATAAGCAGATGAAAAAAGAAGCAGCACTGAAGCACGCCTGCTTCAAGAAAACATGGGCTCACCTTTTGGAAAAGCATTTGCTATTCCCAAGACTACTTCTAATGAACCCTAAGACTGAGCGAGAACATGCAGAGTAGGAAAACTACTCCATGAAAATCTCATATCCATGCTCTGGAGTCGGAAGTTAAACACAACACTATACAGAAAGGATATCTAATGAAAGAGCACAAATTTTTCTTCCAGTGATTGAGTTTTAAATTTTCAATTGTTCACATGCATGGCATAAACCTCTGATTCAGAGGTATCTTCGTAAAATAGTGAAAAACATTTATAGCATTAGAAATCTAACATTATAGTATAACACTACAGTGTTGTAACAGTGTTTCTACATAAACAAAAACCTAGCTGAATATCTACACTGTCTTCCTAGAGTGATAATCCTATCAGCCTGCCAATTGTTTCAAGGCTTACTGAACATTTTCTGCCTCCAGGAACTAGCCATGAACAGTGAGGGGAAGGAAAAAAAACACAACACCCAAACAGGCTGCCCACATCAGCCAACCCTTAGCAACACATGGTATCACAGAGCAAACAGCCTATAGGATCAAGTGTAGTTTTCTCTCCCAATGATGAAGTTAAGCTTCCCAGGCAGTGAGAATGCATCTGCCCTCAACCATAAAAGCTAGAGAGTGCTGCTGAGATGGAAACCAGTTTGTAAACTACACTGTGAGAATAGCTCTTTTCAGAAAGTCATAACATCTTCCTTGGAACCAAACATGGTTTTCCTAGTCTAATGCACATTTATTTCTCTTCTGAATAGTGCTAGAGAAGCTCAGATATCTGCGATGGTTTTGTCTGGGATGGATGCTATGGTACTATGTTTTGAATTAGTGCCGAAAACAGTGTTGATGACACAGGGATGTTTTAGCTGCTGCTGAGCAGTGCTCACACAGAGCCAAGGCCTTTTCTGCTCCTCACCCCACCCCACCAGCGAGGAGGCTGGGGGTGCACAAGAAGTTGCGAGGGGACACAGGTGGGACAGCTGACCCCGACTGACCAAAGGGATATCCCATACCATATGACATCATATGACATCATGCTCAGCAATAAAGCTAGAGAGGAGGTTCGCAGGGGGCCCACTGCTCAGGGACTGGCTGGGCATCAGTTGGTTGGTGGCGAGTCATTTTTTCATGTGCATCACCTGTCTTTCTTGGGTTTTATATATTTGTTATTTTCCTCTTCATGACAATTGTATTATTATATTTTATTTCAATTATTACACTTTTATCTCAACCCACAAATTTTCTCACTATTTTCTCACTTTTACCCTTCTGTTTCTCTCCCTCATCCCACTGGGAGTGAGTGAGCAGCTACAGGGTGCTTATGGCCAGCTGGAGTGAAAACTTATCATAGCTATAGTAACATTACTAATATTAAAGCAATCAGTTCAGATACTGACATCTAACTGCTGAATCAAACACACACAAAGTGCTACACCAGTCACCAGTTCTGCATAAAACATGCCATTTCATTCATTGCTGGACAATTTGTTCTAGCAAATGTAATATTTCATCAGTCTTTATATACACTTTTATGACACACTTCACAGCCTAAAGCTGTGCAGAGATCCGTCAGCTGCTTTCCACTCCTGACACCTAGTGGTTTGTGGAAGAAGAGCTGCTAACTACAAGTCAACCATAATAAGAATTAAAAATATGAAAGCCAAAAAAAACCCCCCATCACTCAACTCCTGGAGCTTCAAACATTAATATCTGATCTGAATAGTGGAAAAACAGTTGAAACAGCCATATAGAAAATGTTTTTGGGTACGAAAGTAAGTATTCAGGCTACTTAAAAGCTGTTTAAAGCTACCTCTGATGTCAGTCCTTCTGGCTAAATTGACTTTGATACAATAAACTGTTTTAGTCAAAGCTGCAGTTACTTTTTTTGAGATCACAAATCATCAGTAAAGTCTCCTTTCTGTACAAAGCCAAATTCAAAACCTGCCACATCAGGAAAATGGAGGCCTGCCAGGGAAAACAGACTAGTGAAAAAAAGCTCACATTCCTCAAAACCAGAACTGTAAAGCACAGTCAGGTCAGCGTTTATTCAGTCCATTTTTCCACTTAGATGAAATCAAGGGAAAGGCACTGAAGAATCCACAGTTCTTTTAGAAGATGTAGTCTTAAAGCCTTGTTAATTCAGGAATATTTTACTGGCACAGCTGACACTAGTTTATTTGACAGGAGCTACAATAAAATAACTAAGTGTGCCTACACAAGCGTGTAAGAAAAAACAATTTGTCTGGAACGATTAACTATTATTTTTAAAACAGAACTTGTATGGAGAAAGGGAGAGACTATGTTCCAAAAGTCTGCTCTGATTTACCCTTCAACAAGTAACTGAACAATTCTCCGAAGAGTGAACCTGAGGCTAAAAAAAAAAAAAAAAAAAAACTTTCCTCTTTCAAATTCATACGAGCTCAACATGCTTTCTAGCTTAACTCTACATAATGCTCTTTTTAATTCAATTACATTGCAACCATTAGAAAAAAATACTACTTTTCTTTTTCAGTTCAAGGACATTTACATTCAAACACAATTTACACTTCCACTTTGTCCTTCAAGGTTTGGAATTTCAGAAGCCTTTTGCAGTTCTGTAACTCCTCCAACAGAGGTCACTACCTTACAGGCTGATCTTCCAGAGAAAGGGAAGCTTGTAACCGATGTGTTCATACTATCTTGGAGCTTACAGCTCTGAGTGCCAGCAATTCCTTCCAGCCCAAATACTGCATTTAGTCCTTGATACTGTGACATTATCATGGAAACAGTGGCTGACCCTAAAGTCTGTCTTTTTTCAAAGTAAGGTGGGAACGTTTTTATCAGGTACATAAAGATGGAAAAACACATTCAACAAGAGATGCAGTAGAGTTACAGACTACTTTTTTGTTCTTTTACAGAAAAGCTTTCTCCTGTACAAAAGATAGTATGCCTATTACAACTGTGCTATACTACCTCATTACTAGGAAAATTTCATATTTCAACAATGTCAGCCCGTAATTAACTGTCAAGTTCTCAATTTCAAAAAACCTCAAACAATAACAATAATTTAAGTCTCCCTCCTCCTGCAAGCTTTTCATTTCTGTGTGAACAAAAAAAAAAACAAAACACCACTAACCAAGAAAACCCCAAATATCCAAGTTTTAATCTAACTGCTAGGGATAGACAAGACATTTTTCTAACTTCTCTATAGCACCTGCCATCTTTTAGTTGGTATTTCACTTGTGAAAACACTCCTCTTCAAGCCTAGTTTTATTTGGAAATGTGTTTTCTTTTAAAACAGCTGAATTCCCATCTATAAGAATCAGTCTCAATATGTTTCAGGACCCAAGCTGGATGAAGTTGTCTAAGGCTCTGACGATAAGCCTCAATAATACTGTTATCTAATGTACTAGGACAAGGAGTACAATCATCTGCATTTCTCTTTAATGTGCAAATGAAATGTTTTCTTCTAGTCTGGCTCCACACTGTTGTACCCCTTTAGTGCCTTGGCTTGCAAATCCTACACCCACAACATTATGACAAATTATCCAGTCACCAAGTCGAAGGATACAAATAAGCATTGACATATCCTATCTCTAGGGATTTTTTTGGAAAGTCACAGTACTAAACCGCAAACCTTGTGCGCATGAACCCAACACTGACTGTCCAGCTGCGAATTCAGTTCAGTGACACATCAGCTCTTAGCTCCCAAGAAGGAAGGGAAGTCCCACGGCCTTCCAAATCACATAGCTGGAAAGGTAGGCTTCCGTATTTCAGGATAGCTTTCTGATTATTCTCTAGAGTTTTCTTTTTCTGAGACACCAGCCAAAGTTATGTTTGCAGAATATGGAAGGTTAATGAAACACATCAAGCTACTGATGATACAGCAGAAGATGACTAGCAGAATGATACTCCTTCCCATCCCACCTGTTTTCAGAAACAGTAACAAACCAGACAAGCATCAGGTGGGGGGGCATAAAATTGGTCTCTGCATGGTTGCTTCCTTCTTTAAATTTCACAAGAGATTTCTTGCAAGATCAAGGTTCTATAGCCATTTTTGTTATTTCCAGTTACATCTTCACATAGCCTCATGAAGGCTATCTACTTTTATTGAGTCCACTTAGATCTGCTTTCAAACAACAAAAACTATAAAACACACACAAAAAAAGCCAGACCACACTGGTCTAGATTTCTCTAGGTATGCTAAATGCGATCATCTTTTATCTCATTTTCCATCCCTCCCAACTTACCTCAAATTTTATTTTAATCTTGAAATCAAACTAAAGCTGTCCCATAAGCATAAGGCATCATAATACAATTTATTTTTATCCACCTATTGAAAATATGGGGAAACATCTGCTGCTCTTCAGTGATATTACACAACCTGCAATCCATTAAGATCAGTAGCAAGTATGCAGAATGTCACACAGTTATGATTTCCTGCACCAGTCTATCTGCGAACTCTACAAGTCCATCTCATCTCACCTCACAAGGAGTTTACAGGAGTTCTTGAGGAAAACCAGATATATATGTGGAACAGAAAGCCACTAAAGAATACCGAATACCTTTAATAATCACATCTAGCTCAGAAAAATACTTGACCTGAAAATATTTACATACTAGAAGAACCACCAATATATGCTCTCCCTGTTCGCACTCTTCCCTAGGCATCCACTCATGTTTGAATATTCAGGTTTTATTTTTCAACTTTTAAGCTTATTCAGAAAGAGACATCTAGTTAAGTTTGACTCATTCTTCGAAGCTTAACCAATAACCATTGTTATCTTACTGGTGTTTTCCTATTAAAACTGTTACTTAGGTAGGGATTCTGCCAGTCCCTTCCCAGGTGGCTTAAGATGCTGTTAAGCATTTGGCAGCTACTTTGTTTCAGCACAGCAGTAGAGGGTGAAAGCATCAGCAGCCACACACCTGAACTTTAGTGCTGCTGAAGTGGACAGCACCACCTTGGTTTATCAATGTTTTCCCTTCAATACCCAAAAATACTGTTCATTTAGAGTTTCTTCAAGAAAACAGAAGTTTCTTGCCATGTGCTGTAGCTGTTTGCTGGACAGCCTTCCTCCTTCTGCAGGCAGTACCACTCCCAGCAATGCCCCTTGAGTTTTGCTACCTTTTTCTGGATGACTCTCACCTTTCTGAGCAGAAGCAGCGTTGTTCTAGGAAACAAATAACACAGCGGTTGTGAAAATATGAGCAAAATCAAGTGTACACATGCAGAGATGGTGATTCCTGGGGACTGTACTTGCCTAGACAGACCTATGGTCTGGCACAGTTTAGCAGCAGTTAAAATGTATCCTTTGGAGATGCACACAACGCTGTAAATAAAAGTTTGCACTAGTTCAAACTGCAGATTTGCTAGTACACTTATTCATGACTTCAGAGGTAGAGGCTACCAAAAAGATACTACTACTGCTGGCACTGGATGTTTTTCCATCAGTTTATTGTAGATTTGGAGAGTATTGCTGTATGCTTGTCCAGCTTCTAGACTCATTCCAAAAGCCCAGAGAGGCAAGACAGTAGGCTCAAAGCTGGTCTGATCCAGCACTGCCATAAGCTCTTAAGAATTACAAGAGTGTGATATGAATCTCATCAAAATGAGCGATTCTGCAAAACAAGTATTTTACTACATCAATCATGCACTAAAATAAGGGACAATTACTTTAGTGACATATTTATAATGCCATAAATTCTTATTTCCTGAACAGAGTACTCAAATAGTTTTGGACACAGCACTTGGAAGTGTTTTCTAAGCGTTGTCAACAAAACTGATGACAAATCAATTCAATCACCTCCCCGGACTTTGAAGAACTTTTTGATGATTAATCAGAAACAGAAGAAAAATAAATCCTACCTCATGTTTGGTAGCATTACCTTCCTAATCTGACAGAAGGTAGTTAGCTATGCTGGCAGAGCACAATAACCATAAATTATTACACACATAGTCTATGCAGTAGCTTAGATGACAAGTAGCAGGTTATAAAACTAAAAGCGAAAACATTCACATGAGCATATGCTACCTCTTCAGTCTTACAAGACAGCTCAGAATACTGCTTTCTCCTATAAGGTACCTGGTTCAGAAAAGATTTGAAGTTACACAGTAACTTTTAATAAAGAGACAGAGAGAAAAACAAGCAAAACATTATCTCTACATTCAAACCTTCCAAAAAGTTTAAGCACAATCTTCCAGGCGAAGTTCTTAAATGCTGCCAGGCTACTATACACTGTGCACACTGAAAATGCATTTGTTGAATCAATGGGGATTCTTCACATTGCTACAAGTGAAGAGTTTCAAAAATCACTACCAGGCTGCGTGATGATGTACCATGCAAGCAAAAAATGAAACACTTGCAACCTTGTTGGAATCTGCAACCACAGAGAGGCACAAATTAGGTTAGAGATCAGGACTTTCAAGTGAACACTTGAAATTTTAAAAGCTGTAGAAACAAATGACGAAAAAGTAGTTCTTTAACAAAAAATAGCTAATATTCAGCACAGTCCCATTTTCTGTCCTTTAAGATACTATAATTTTTGCTTCTTATACATCAGGAGAGTTTTCAAGCAGGTTACGTTTCAGTTCTTACCTACAGCCAGTGCTGCACTCTGTTCTGGGCCTCCAGTCTGTTTTAAAAGAGAAAGAGATTATGAAAATTAATTCTTTTGCACCAAAATTCTTAACTGTAATGCTACGTGACCTTGTAAAAGCAAACACGCATCTCTTCCAAACACTGTACTATTCTTCTGGACCTACTTCATAAACATAGTTCTGGATCTATATTCCACTGTGACTTTTGAAAAAAAATATGTTAAAAAAAAAGAATGCAGAGTGGCGTTTTATCTCTGGGTGTATAAATAAATAGGGAGCACAGTTATTTGGCAACAAATGTGTTTCTAGGGAAAAAGGCTGCTGTTATTAAATAATCCATAAGAATGCATATCGCGTAATAAATTTAATTACTAAAGAGTCAAAGCTGCAATCAAATACCAGTGGCAAATTGTTCCACTTGCATCTCACTTGGCAGACACAAACTTTAAAAATAAAGAAAATAACGCAAGATTCTTAATTCAACCACACAGATTAGCTCTTGAAAAAAAAGGCATGCTGACCTCCAGAGAAGGCACTTTCAAGTCATCAATGAAAACCATTTGCTTAACAAGAAAACTAGCATTCTCAGACAGCCTCAGTCTCCTATACACATTAGTAATCACTGTCTAAAGGCTGGTAAAATAATTATGTAAGTAGTACAGTTTAAAGTAAAAGATATGGAGTACTACAGTATCTCCTAAAGCTTCAAAGGAAATAATAGTGTAACATCAGCTAGGGAATGCTCTGAAGATCCGCAGCACCACAGGCAAGAAGCAGAGTGGAGACCCCAGCCCACAGAACTAAACATAAGCAAAAAGACACATGCTAGACACTGTTAAAACTGCAGGAATTTATTTCTCCATTGTCTCCAGCAGATGCATCTCTCTCAAAAAGGCCTCCCCCTTGACTAGGATTTCTTTAAGTTTATAACATCTGCTTTCCTTTGCCAGTTGGCTTCAGCTTCCCTTTGCTCTCTCAGCAGTAAGCAACAGCTAGTACTTCAGGAAAACTACTTCATAGGACGAAAAGATGGTTAGCAGCACTGTCTTTGTAAGAGCTACTACATCTTCCCTAAAATTCACCCACTCTCATCAGGCATGTTTTAAATACGGGCTTTTTTTCCTCCTCATGATTGCAGACAGCTCAATTCGTGCCTTGAGACAAAGCAATAGAAATCAAACACTGACTGGAAAAGGTTGGTCCCCTACAGGTCAGGGATGAAAGTAACTGATGTTGTGAATAGAGAAACCAAAGTTTGATTCCACACTACTTCTAAAAGCTAATTTCCTGAAGGAAAAAAAGTGAAAGAAAAATCAAGAGGAGAAAACATTTAAGAATACTAAAAGATTCTACCTAAAAATAGGTTGGCTTTTTTTGGGGTAGTCAAGAGCTCCAGTTAAGATGATTTTACATGAGAGTCCAACTTAATTCACTGAGCTATAAGCAAAAAGGAGAAGCCCAAATTCATTAGAATGACCCAACTATAGTAATAAACATGAAAGTAACAGAGGGAAAAAAAAAACAAANTCCTACCTCATGTTTGGTAGCATTACCTTCCTAATCTGACAGAAGGTAGTTAGCTATGCTGGCAGAGCACAATAACCATAAATTATTACACACATAGTCTATGCAGTAGCTTAGATGACAAGTAGCAGGTTATAAAACTAAAAGCGAAAACATTCACATGAGCATATGCTACCTCTTCAGTCTTACAAGCCAGCTCAGAATACTGCTTTCTCCTATAAGGTACCTGGTTCAGAAAAGATTTGAAGTTACACAGTAACTTTTAATAAAGAGACAGAGAGAAAAACAAGCAAAACATTATCTCTACATTCAAACCTTCCAAAAAGTTTAAGCACAATCTTCCAGGCGAAGTTCTTAAATGCTGCCAGGCTACTATACACTGTGCACACTGAAAATGCATTTGTTGAATCAATGGGGATTCTTCACATTGCTACAAGTGAAGAGTTTCAAAAATCACTACCAGGCTGCGTGATGATGTACCATGCAAGCAAAAAATGAAACACTTGCAACCTTGTTGGAATCTGCAACCACAGAGAGGCACAAATTAGGTTAGAGATCAGGACTTTCAAGTGAACACTTGAAATTTTAAAAGCTGTAGAAACAAATGACGAAAAAGTAGTTCTTTAACAAAAAATAGCTAATATTCAGCACAGTCCCATTTTCTGTCCTTTAAGATACTATAATTTTTGCTTCTTATACATCAGGAGAGTTTTCAAGCAGGTTACGTTTCAGTTCTTACCTACAGCCAGTGCTGCACTCTGTTCTGGGCCTCCAGTCTGTTTTAAAAGAGAAAGAGATTATGAAAATTAATTCTTTTGCACCAAAATTCTTAACTGTAATGCTACGTGACCTTGTAAAAGCAAACACGCATCTCTTCCAAACACTGTACTATTCTTCTGGACCTACTTCATAAACATAGTTCTGGATCTATATTCCACTGTGACTTTTGAAAAAAAATATGTTAAAAAAAAAGAATGCAGAGTGGCGTTTTATCTCTGGGTGTANTTTTTAATACCATTTTATGGAGTCAAACAGCAGAAAGATTAATGCACCCAATCCTAGGAAACTCGATGAGACACACACACCCCATCCCTTGACTTGCGGCCTAACTTCACCGCAGCAGAAAAAGGCCAAAGCATATGCTAACATCTCGGGCCAAATACAACAGGAATTCAAAGAATTGTCACAACACTTGGGAAACAAATGTAGAAAAATATCTACAGCCATTGGAGAGGGACAATGAATCATCTAAACTGCAGCTATTCATTTTCAGAAGAAAACGAAACCAGTTTGTCAGAGGAGAAGCTTGTAGTTGACACAACTCAAATGGTACCCAAACAGAAAAGATGCACTATGTAAACTTGGCATCACTGTGGATAACAAAACTTGAAAAAAATTAGTAACTGGTTAACCACTGAATAAGCCCTGTGTTTTGGGTATCCACCTCATATTGGAACTGATGCTGCTTAACGTGGCAGTAGATGAAAACACTTCAGAAAAGAAAAGCTAACCATTAACTTCCAGTATGAAACAAACGTCTTCTGCCCAACCCTGACTGAACTAATTAAGAAGCCTCTACACAGAAGCACAGACTTGTTGCCAACTGTCCCTCAAGATTTGCTACAAGAAAGGTGATTTTGCAGGCTTTCCAACACTCAGGTTTTTCTGCCTATTCAGAACTAAAAACATTGAGTAGTAAGAAAGAATCAACAACTTTGCAATAAGAGTCTAAATTACTTTCTGTGTAGTTGATTGGTACCTCAGCTTGTCAGGAAACTTTGGAAAGAATTATTTCATGAAGTTTATAACACTTTCTTGAAGAA
>VZTO01012545.1:0-11055 GCA_013400615.1 Syrrhaptes paradoxus
TGTGAATATACTGTCTTAAAATCAGAAAATGAAATGCTAAGGTAATAATTGACCATTGAGAGGGACACCCGAGAAAAATTGGGAACCTGGATTGACAAACTTGTGATTAAAAATTATTACCTTTAAATGAGAATAACTACCTTTAAACTGAAACAGACCACCTTAAAACTCTTCTCGCTTCAGTGGAACACAGAGAGAAGTAGTTGTTAGAAAACAACCTTCTCTTTCAGCCAAACAGATCCATAAGTCAGTGCATTGTGGAGACCCTGAAACTTGGGATGGGGACATTTGGTGAAACAGGGATAATGATGAGATCACAGAAACACCCAGTTTCAACTCTCTGCCGGTTCCCTTATACAGTCAGTTAAAACCGAAACCACAGTTGGAGATCATTATGAAATTCACAACACCGTGTGTACAATCCCTGGATGCCATCAGGATTGGTAAAATTACAGGAAAAATATTCAAGGCTACCAGATGAATCTGAAGTAGAGTATGTGTGGTGAGTTTGCCTCATGGGAGGAGACCAAATCATGTTAACTGAGGGAAACGCAGGAGCCTATTGGGGGCTGGGAGTACCACTCCAGGAGAGCATAATTGTTCTCTAACTGCAGCGGTTTAGTACTGGGTGGGTAGTGTAGCTCCTCAGGAGAGAGGATACCCCCTGGTAATTAAAACTGAAAGCTTCTCTGGTTTAGCTGCCTCGGTGCAGAAGACAGCATGCATACAAGCGATGTATGAGAGGGAGGTGATGAGAAAGTCACAAATTCTTGCTCCTATTGATCCAGCACGATTATTCCCTCTTACTTGTGGCCTTCCTGATAGTCTTAAGATGTTTGTTGTGAATGTTCAGGATTGCTTGCAAGCTGCTCATGTTATCAAAATGATGAGAATGCTAGTCATGATGGCACAGTTAGACGATGGCAACAACCCCCCTCCCGCCCCCAGCCCCCGTGATTGTTTGGAACAAATTTGTACAAGACATTGTTAGTTAGGGATGCCAAATGAGCTGGACCAATTCACCTGTACAAAAGCCTCCGGAGCATGCATGGTGAATCCGCCAGCTGAACACCCCACAACCCAAATTTGATGAAAGATTCATGGGACTGAGAAAGATCAGCCTCAGGAAAAGTTTCTGCCTCAGGAAGAGCATGTACCTTCTACACCAAGAAAGGACTTAATCGATTTAATGGAATGTCCAGCAAAAAGCTCAGATCTTTAGGGAGGGCAGTGAGCCACCTTGCCCAACAGATATTAGCAGTCCAATGGCTTGGCTCTCTGATACACTCTCTCAACCCACTATTGTAATTCCTATTGGACCCCGGAAAATGTAACAGAATTTCTAATGGATACTGGAACCCAAATGTTAACAATTACTGATGAAATGGAAAAAAATTATTGGCATCAGTCCCAGCCAGTGTAAATCTAAATTCAAATGAATTGATGTTGTGGTAAGGGAATGCCCCACTGAAAAAATTACACTCTGGTTACCAGGGGAACAAAAATTGACTAAAGTTGAGGTATTGGTTAGTGCGGCACAGGATGATATTTTAGGTTTGGATGTACTGTCTGGGTAAACCTGGAAACTCCCAGACAGAAGTGTATGGAGCTTTGGGGGGTTAACTGTTGATTCTGATACAGTGTGGAGTGAAACAGATACAGTCCACTTGCGCCTGTTAGAAAGATCTATATCTTTATCCCCTCTAAAATTACTAGTGTTCATCAGTACCCATTACCAACAGCCCCACTCATGGGGACTGACAGAGTGGTAAAAGATTTGGAAAAAAGAGGCATTATTGAAAAGAATCACTCACTTTATAATTTGTCAGTGTGGCCAGTAAAAGACCTCACTGGGCAGTGGTGTTTTATAATATGTTACCGATAGTGAAATTCTGACACTGTGCCTTTAAACTGCTGCAGTTCCAAACATTGCCAAGATAGAAACATTAATAAAGGGAGCTGCTCATACTTGAGTGGCTGCCCTAGATGTTAAAGACGTGTTTGTTATGATTCCTCTTCAGGAGCATGATAAAGCACATTTTGCTTTTTTTTTTTGGAGACGAACTCAAGTATATTTCAGTAGGCTTTTACAAGGATACAAACATTCTCCCACAATTACCCATAATGCTCTGGCTAAAGTCTTAGCAGAAATCCCTATTCCACCTAGCATCACAGTATATCCATATATTGATGACATCCTGACTGGGGGAGAAGAGCAAGAAGGCATCAGAGATATCATTAAAAATGTTTGAGAAAAAATAATTTATTTAGGATTGTAAGCCCCACAATCAAAGTGTCAGGAACCAGCACAAGAAGTTAAATTCTCACGAGTCTGGTAGATTAAAGGAGTTGCTTCTATTCCCCCAGACACACTGAAAAAATAGAGAAGGGGCAGAGTCCACCTAAGGCAAAACAACTACAACAGGTTCTGGGAGTTTTGAATTACTGGCGTAAGCATATCCTTGGCTTTTCTATCATTGTTAGTCTCTTGTAGAATTTTCTGAAAAAAATAAAATTATGGGAATGGACTGAGCAACAAACGAATGCATTACAGTTATTAATAAAAAAACCCGAGTTTATTCCAACAGCTTGGACCAGTTCAACCCAACTGTCTTGGTCAGGACCACCACCACGTGGTCACAACCCCCCCCTCCCCTCCCGGTAAGATGGGGAAGGATAAGGAAAAAAAAAAANAATATCCCTTTGGCTATGCCTACCTCCCAGCTTCTGTGAGGAATTAACCCTATTCCAGCTGGACCCAGGACACCAACCAACCCTAGCCACTTAGAACGGGGATTCAGCGAGCATGGTTCTCACTGTGGCACAGGGGGCCAGAAGGACCAGAGAGACTGCTAGAATTTAATTCTGACTCCATTAGAGACACTGAAATGAGATATTCAGGTCTTGAAAAAGGCTTGCTATCTCTGTTGTGAGCAGTGAAACAAGCAGAGCAGATAAGGAGAGGACTGAGTGTGATAGTCCGCGGACCCTTCCACCTCCTGGCTGTGATCTGTAAAGGTACAACTCCACCTGCAGGTATTGCTCAGAAACCCACAGTTTGTAAATGGTATGGTTGTCTAGAAGGCATTAATGAAAATATGCCAATTGCTGAAGGTAGTGTTAGAGTCTCTAAATTACAAAGGGACATAAATAGTACTATGTTGTTACAGTCAACGCCAAGTAAACCATCTCCAGTCCTGGAAGACCCTTCACTGAATGAGGATAGTAATCTCAAAGGGGTGTGGTTTACTGATGCATCATCTTATAGACAAGACAATGAATGGTATTATAAAGCTGTGGCATTAGGAGTGGCTACAGGGGAAAGGTTGAGTGAAAATGGATAAGGGAGTGCACAAGTAGGAGAACTCAGAACAGTTCTATTAGCTGCACAACATGGTGCTAGCATTTACACGGACACATATGCCATTTTCAAAGGACCCACTGAAAGGACAGGACACTGGGCAGTCAATGGCTGGCAGGTAAACAGAGTTCCAGCCTAGCAGACTGACAACTGGAAATAGTTATTAGAAATAGGAAAAGAGCAAGTGTTACACGTTGGTTGAGTCAAAGGACATGATTGATCTGATTCAATTACTGCTCAATTCAACCAACAGGTAGCCTTACATGACTGTGAAAGATCGATACTATAAACAATGATCAGGAATGGAACCACCTGCTTGAATGGTTACATGTTTAGTGAGGCCATACCGGAGGAGCTGATTTTTGCTTATATTGCAAAGTCATTTCCTGAGGATGGCCTGTATCAGTCAAACTATGTGATCAAGTAGTGACAGCCTGTTCACAATGTTGGTGAACATTATCATTCAAGCAAAAAGCCTCCCTTGCGTATTTGGGATAAGAACACATTATGGTATACCTGATAAATTGACTATGTTGGCCCGTTACAGCCAGGTGGGAAAAAATTTAACCTGGTAAGGGCAGAAGTTATCTCTGGTCTCACTGTGACAACGAAATTTGCAACAGCAACTGGAGAAAATACACTAAAGGGTCTCAAGGAGTGATTTAGTACACTCCCCCTACCAGAGGAAATTCAAAATGACAATGGGAAACAATTTACAGCTACAGTAGGACAAGGTTGGGCCGAATAAGAAGGAATCCACTGGATGTTCCACACTCCATACTATCCCCAAGCCAATGGTATTGTTGAATGTACTAATAGGTTAGTTAAGTGGTTTGCTAAAACCTATGAATCTGCATGACATTTGCAATTACCAAGCACTGTCTACCAGTTGAATAACAGATGGAGTGGAGATGGCTGTCCAAAAGCGAAAGCCTGTTGCGTATCCACTGACACAATTGCCCCAAAGGTCCACAAAAACCCTGGGGAATAGAATACCCTACTGGCTTTTATGCTGGACAACCTTTGTCAGTGAAAATGCCTCAAATTGGAACAGTACCAATGGTACCAATCACCCCCCAAAATCTCTATGCTTGGGAAGCTAGAGATTGTTCAGGAAAAACACATCAGGTTAGTACCTTGACAGATCCTACCTTCATTTTAATTAACACTGCTGGTTACATTTCCAGATGAACATGTCTTATTTGCTTTTATTTTTATAGAACTACAAATGAAATGCACATGGATGGATGGATTAGCCTATGTCAGCCTTGAACACATATGTTATCATTGGTTTTGCTTGTAATATTATTCCTTTTGTGTATAATCATTTGGAAAACTAAATTTTAAGGATGACCAATTGACAGGTTGGACTTGCAGTACTACTCCATGCTCTGACAATACAGTTTCACACAATCTATAACCAAGAGGACACAGACTGGCCATGGTCCCAAGCTTACCTTAAATATTCAGGAAGTATGGGACCATCTTCCAAACTATCAAACTTGAATTCAGCCACTGGTTATTAATGGAATTAAAATATACTCAAAGTATCAGTGGGCTTGGGACTGAGAGAATTGGTTTCTCCTCATCATCTCACTAAGCTGATCAGAGGGCTGGAGCACCTCTCCTGTGAGGAAAGGTTGAGGGAACTGGGCTTGTTTAGCTTGGAGAACAGAAGGCTCCAGGGAGACCTCATTGTGGCCTTCCAGTACTTGAAGGGAGCCTATAAACAGGAAGGGGAGCAACTGTTTACGAGGGTGGGTACTGATAGGACAAGGGGGAATGGTTTTAAATTAAGACAGGGGAGGTTTAGGTTAGAGATTAGGAGAAAGTTTTTCACCCAAAGGGTGGTGGCACACTGGAACAGGTTGCCCAGGGAGGTCGTGGATGCCCCATCCCTGGAGGCATTCAAGGCCAGGCTGGATGTGGCTCTGAGCAGCCTGGTCTAGTGGTTGGCAGCCCTGCATATGGCGGGGGGGTTGAAACTAGGTGATCACTACGGTCCTTTTCAACCCAGGCCATTCTATGATTCTATGATTCTATGATTCCTCTTGAAGGGAACAATTGGAGGAAAAATCCAAATAGGTTGCCGAATGATCAGTGGATCTACCCATGAAAAAGCAACCCAAATTACTGTAAAAACAACTGAAAATTTTGTACTCACAAAGCATCTCTGTGCCTTTGAGAAGGAAAAATTAAATATCTTGAGCAATTTTACACTAACCCAACCTGTCTTTTTAGCCTCTCTCTGGAATACCCAGAGGGGTGATATAGCACTCTAATTTAGATTTAAAATGGACATTATTGAGCCTAAGCCAACAACATCCACCCCTGGCCCTAGCACGACCACAGACACCCCTAGCACAATGCCACCTATCCCAATTACTCTCTTTGCACAATTTTCTGAAATTGGACTGTGTGTAATCCGAAACCAACAGATGTCGTTTAATCTGTCACAGTGTCTCAGATGAATTGAATTGTTAATGCAAAGCAATATTTCCACCATCCAACCAGCTTGCTCACCATTTTTGATAACCTTCTATACAGAACGGACAACACAGTTACACAAACAAACTCTCTTTCCCAAAAATCAAATAGAGAGGAATGCCACCGGTATCCTGGGAACAGAACTGAGAGTTCTAAACAGCATAGACTGTGAAGTAGTAATGACTAAATTGGCTGGTGTAGCTGGTCACCTGAATAAATTAAAATGTCTTTACAGTCTTCCCTTTTGGCTTTGGGAAGTTAACAATGGTTTTTGACATATATATCACTTCAGTGGGAGTACATAAATTAAAAGGACCATAAATTGATCATAGATGCACTTGGTGCAGTCCAAACCAATGTTTCCTTGGCTCTCAGTTGCATCCAAGCTCAATTGTGGATATTATCCACGACAGTCATGCTTATAAGGGAAGGTGAAGAAGATACCTTACCCACTAAAATTCAGAAAGTGGTTTGGGACAATGTGAATGATTTTGAAAAGAAATTCCGATCCTGGTGATGGCTAGTTAATTTTACCTATGATCCTCAAAAAAATATGGTCACAGCTTTTGTGTTAACTATACACAGTGCCCTGGTATATACCGTATACCAAATCATGTTGTTAGGATTAAATCACAACAGAACAATACTCCATCCCCTAGAGCAGAGAGTATGGGCCCTAAAGAATGAAAGTAAATGGCAAACCATTGATGTTGATGCATGCATTGTTCGCTAACAACAAGGATTCATTTATGAAAGTAACACCATCAGAGCTCAAGACATTTGTCCTGACACTGAACAAAATTTTGTCATTTTGAGACACATCCTGATGAGAACCCTGAACCTGTACTTGTGCATAAAGGCAATAGATATTCTTGCATGAGAACCTCCTGTAACTCCATTTTGCTAGATAATGTTTCCAGAGCTACAAGTAGTCATTCTAACCTCTGTGTCTGTATTTTATTGATATCATAGGATGCAATTTTACCTATTTAGTTCCTGTCACATTTTATCAATTATTGAGGGCTAACTACATGCTGTTTCACAACCTGCTGTCCACCCCCAGAAGAATGAACTTGACATTGGTCAAGAAACTCTTACGAGCAAGCCTGAGAAAATGGACAAAAATCTCGGGTTACTATCCATCATTATCTTGAAGAAATACGCCAACTCTCTTGGAAAGAGTGAAGAAAAGTGGAGAACATTGATGGTGGGATACCCTTTTCAGATGATCACCTACTGCTATGGGAATTCTCAACAGGACGCTTCACCTTGTTGTTGTCCTTTTAATACTAACAATAATACGTTTTGCTTTAGTAGCAATGTTGCACATAAAATCCTGGAAAATGATGAAACAATTAACTTATCTACTATCACTAACTAAGACACACACTTGACTTTCCACACACATGTGGAACACCCCAAATCCATTTGGACAGGTGAAGGTTGAGTGATTATAATCACAGGGTGGATTATGTGGGAAAATGACTTGGGGGAAATTACTAACAGAAGTTATAATATTATATGGAAAATCTTTAGGGTAAGGTAAAACATAGTTGCGACTTTCTGGGAAAAAGATGTAGTTGGTATGCAAAGAATTCACTCCGCAGTGGTCACCCAGGCAACATGTCCTGCAACCTTGGCACATGCTAACAACAAGAAAGATGACAGCAACTGTGGTGAAATTGCTCTCCTGAGATGAAACTTTCTAATTATAATGTCATTATAATACCAAAACACACCTCCATCCTAAAGTTACTCACCTCCATGGCATGACCACTTCTCATTGAGTGTGCTCTCTCTATTTCATTGACTATACCTTTAAGAGCAAAACGAGACATTTTTACACCAATCAGTAAGAAAAGTGTGAATGACTAGAGTCAGTCATGCTCTACCCAAATACAAAGAAATGGTATAAAACAAACTGATGAGGGTAGAAAGTTAGGGAAGACTCCATTGTAACTTTCAGGATCAGCCGATGGGCTGAACCTGTCTTTTCCCCCCTATTGCGTAAGAGCCTCTTCTATGTGAATTAAGTATCAATTTATGTTAGCAGTTACTAACANCATTTGGACAGGTGAAGGTTGAGTGATTATAATCACAGGGTGGATTATGTGGGAAAATGACTTGGGGGAAATTACTAACAGAAGTTATAATATTATATGGAAAATCTTTAGGGTAAGGTAAAACATAGTTGCGACTTTCTGGGAAAAAGATGTAGTTGGTATGCAAAGAATTCACTCCGCAGTGGTCACCCAGGCAACATGTCCTGCAACCTTGGCACATGCTAACAACAAGAAAGATGACAGCAACTGTGGTGAAATTGCTCTCCTGAGATGAAACTTTCTAATTATAATGTCATTATAATACCAAAACACACCTCCATCCTAAAGTTACTCACCTCCATGGCATGACCACTTCTCATTGAGTGTGCTCTCTCTATTTCATTGACTATACCTTTAAGAGCAAAACGAGACATTTTTACACCAATCAGTAAGAAAAGTGTGAATGACTAGAGTCAGTCATGCTCTACCCAAATACAAAGAAATGGTATAAAACAAACTGATGAGGGTAGAAAGTTAGGGAAGACTCCATTGTAACTTTCAGGATCAGCCGATGGGCTGAACCTGTCTTTTCCCCCCTATTGCGTAAGAGCCTCTTCTATGTGAATTAAGTATCAATTTATGTTAGCAGTTACTAACAACTAAAGTTTGATTATATATATTGTTCTTGCAGTCAGTCTACTATCAACAGCAATCTCAGAACTTTATACTGTCACTATTTGTATTTTATACAACAAAATTTGTTTTGCATAAGTTTCCGGAAACTTGAATTGGAGTAAGGGATTTGGCTGTTGCTGTCAGTGTGGTCCCTGAATGGGTCAGTCGAATCATCCTGCAATACAGTGGGCTGTTTGGTGGGGTACTCATGTGGGGTGCTGGCAGGCTGTACAGGCACAAGGGCCTCAATATTCTTGGGAAAATGACAGGCTGATCATATATAAAGGATTTGTGGAAACCTCCCTTCTTCATGTCACACCTCTGAAACCTGTTGAGTGTAGGAGGTAAATTCTCTTTGGATTTTCATTTTCATGGGCGATTTGCCATGATTCATTCTTTCATAAAAATGCACTTTTGATCCTAACATTTATTTCCCCCTGCTCAGTGTCGTGGGAGGAAGATATTGAAATACTGAAATATTTTTTTCTAGGAATAAACATTATGGCAATTTCTAGTATATTTTTCATATATTTGACTATCTTCTACAAAGTATCTGTGCTTTCACACTGTGAAATTATGTTGCAGTGACAGGGATTACCTTGTGACTCTTCACAAGATCTTTTTGAGATTGGAATGGTATGAATTGTTAATTTAATAATTTACAGATATCTTACTTCATTATTACCTCAAGAATATTCAATAATCTCTTGATAGCATGGTTGCAATAACGTTTATCACCTTTACAGTGACACAATGTAAGTTTTCTGTCTATGCAAAGCTATCTGCTTTTCCTTACCTCTCTTTTCAAAGCCTATTTTGGCTCAAGAGCTGTTAGAATCTCCTGGTGGGGTGTCTTTTTTTTTTTTTTTTTCTTTTACTTTTATTTTGTTTTTTTTTTTTTTTGTTGTTTTTTTGGTTTTTTTTTTCTTTTTTTTTGGTTCAGCCCTCCCCCCTCCTCCCAGAAAACACAGACATGTAAAGCAGATATTTGAAATGGAACAATATGTGCTTGGACCACAAAAATCAAGATCAGTTTCTGCTGTGAACTGACCCCTTGGTAGCAGCATGACTGAGAGGCCAATGGTCTGGCACAACCTCTTTATCTTGGTAAATGATGCATGTTGTTTTTGTGTTTTGTGTAACAGATGTACCTCCCACTCCAGTGTTTGTTTAGGTTTAATTTTACGTCAGGACAAGAGGTAAAACTCGCTTTAGTCATATTAAAGCTGGTTTACTACGTTCTGAATGACATTACTACATTACATTACTACATTACTAATGTCTTAGTAATCATGTAGAAATCATGTTTACAGTATAGTGATTTAACAAGGTTCATTGTCAAAATTATGTTGGCTTGGAGTTTATTTAGTTGTGTTATTTTTACACAAAACTATTAAAATATTAATAGTTTCCAGTGGTTTCCTTCTTGAGTCTTACAGTGTCTTCTCTGTTCTTTTGCAGCCCAACATTACATAATAATGTGGAATTATGCTATTAAAGTGTGAAGAAAGTTGCAAGAAATCAAAATACATAGCTTTACACTATTGTTTTCACTTGATTACAAAGGGCTTTTGTATTCTAAAGCAGATATTTGAAATGGAACAAGGGGAACGGGCTCACGAAATTCCCTTTAGTGGATAATTGTTGAATATGCACAGTAAAATAAGATTATAAATTATGGGAAATTTCAAATAGAAGAAAAAAATAGACAAGGGAGATGAAATATATTGTTCTGCTACATATTAGTGTACAAGTCACCTCAACAGTTGCACTGTGTGGTTTGCAGGGATTGCCAAAGCAAGCAAAAAGGAAAAAAGTGAAGTGCCTGCCTCACTATGGCTATATAAAATGACATTTTGCAATATTGCAAAATCAGGCAATGTCCTTTCTAGCAACATTGCAAGAAGAAAAGTAAAGATTCAGGATTCAGAAACAAACATTCATTTTACTAAAGTATGGATTTTCAATTTATTATTCATGTAAGAAATTCTTGCAGCATTCGCCCTTCTGAGTCTATAACTGTATATCTGTATAAACAGATTATCCCACATCTGCCTACTGCAGGGTTATGACACCTTTTTCTGTAGCATATGGTGTTATGAGCTTCCATCAGAGACAAAATATTGGGCCAGATGGACAGGTTTTGTACAGATTTATAGTTTGTGTAGGGATGTGCACAGACTTAAGAGGTGATTTATGGCATAACCACTATTACTGCAAATATTCCTCTGTAGAATCTTATAAAGTGCTTTTTCCTAATGACTTTACATGCATACCCATTTTCTTTTTCTTTTTCTCTGTAATGACAAGCAACAATTTCCTTCTACCTTTTGTCCTGGTGCTACTTTTTGCTCTTCTGCTCATTTAGTGGTGCTGAATGTCCAGGCCATTGATTCCATTGAATTTTATGTACATTTTGAAAAAAAGCCTATAGGTCTGTTTTCTCATAAATTGGTAGAAAATGAGTGTCTGTCTATATAATTAGAACTT
>VZTO01012545.1:18169-36843 GCA_013400615.1 Syrrhaptes paradoxus
TTTAGATAAGATCATTACCATTATCTTCTTTTTCAGTGGGTAAAGAACATCCCATACGAGAATAAGTAATAGGACTTGGTTTTGAAGACCTTTGCTTTGCTGCTATTGCAAGTGTCGAATAATCTCTTACCAGTATTAGAAAATCGATTCAACACGCTAGCGCTGTGTGGTTAGAAAAAAAAGTAGCACACTAGCATTAGACAGAATAGACAATGAGAGCTGCATGATAAAGACTTCTGTAAAATAAGCTTAGAATATTTGGTTGTCACTCCAAGTACTTTGTTTTCAGATTTCTTATTTCACTACTGTCAGCTAAGAAACATTGTACAGAAACAAGTGGTATTACATGTTTCCATCAAAAATGGCTAAAAAGCCTTTGCTTCCTCTTCATATCGAAGCCTGAGCAAAAGATGAGATGAACTGATACTGTGCCAGGTTTTTTGATTCTTTTTTTTTGCTTATAATTCACTGATTATACACTGGAAATTAAGGCCAATACCTTATTCTAAGTCCTTATTCTTAAATTTGAGGGAATGGTTAGACCCTTGTCCTTTGGGTTGTCAGAAAGTTGGACAAAATCACTGCTAAAATAATGCTGGCACTGAAATTATTACCTGCTCTTTTCATTGTCTCATTATTTTCCACCTACCCCACAACAGAAGGATGAACTTATAATTAAAAAAAAGTTCTGAAAAAGAATAGGAAAGGGATTTAAGAGATTTAGCATCAATAATTCCTGCTACAGATTTTCAGTCTGATCTTTGAAAAAAACTAAGTAAAATGAATGAATTTCTGGTACGCTGTTGCAGTCAGAAAACTGTACTTTTCCACGTGCAAAGTCTGTGCTAAAGACAGAATTATTTAAGGCCAGTTACCTATCAGCAGCTGACAAGTATATGGCAACACCAAAGGACAGTCAAATAATAAAAGCCAGCAACAGTTGATGGAAAACTTCTAAATGTTTTCTCCCTAAACTTTCACCTCTGGATTTTAATTTATTTTTTTTCGGCATTTCCTGAACCTAGAAAAGTTAGCCTACAAAGCAAGTGATATCAGCAATTCACATTTGATACAAAATCTGAGTGTTGTGTTGCTTTCCCACTTTTATTCCTTCTGAAGTGAAACAACCACTGAATTAAATGTCAGAGGTCTTTCATTCTGGTCATTCCCCTGCCACAGGTGAAGCATTTTGATAGGGTTCGTTAGTTGTTTCAGCCAGCTGTTATTATTATCCTAACTAAGAAGATGTGGAAAACAAGGCCCTTGGGAACTGTGTGATGCAGCAGGACAAGTGGTTTAGAATTTATCCTGCTGGGATCCTGCCAGTTATCCTGTCTAATCTTCCATAAATGGTCATGTAGGAAAGGTAATGATGGAAATAAACAGAACTGGGAGAGCTGCAGTCCCAGCTAGATGTATGGGTAGCCATTACTGCCAGCTCAATCACCTTCTCAGAAAGATCCATTGGCCTTTTTTGATTTATCAGTCATGTAGGAGAAGGAAATCTGGCTTTGGAAGACCTTGGCTATACCTTTCATTTTCCCTGTGTCTCATGCTCGTGATGAGATACCAGTGTAATTTGGGTCTACATATTTCAGTGAGAATGTTCCAGGTGTGATATTATCTTTTAAAGCCTGGTTGGTCATTTACAGAATTTGGCAGTTGATCATGGAGATCTCAAGGCAGCCAGTAATACTTGTATTCCAGTAGCAATTCTTCCGGATGCGGACCAATTTCACCATCAGCTGTTTGAAACATTATGAATCTGGGACGATGCACATGGGCCTAGACAGTGTATAAGTGTATGAAACATTAGAGTCGTCCCATGTTAATAACTTGCATGTCTCCACTTCTGAAATTTGTAGCAATAACTCTTTTTCACTGACTACATACCAATGGACATTTTATGTATATCACAGATACTACAAAAAGCCCATTTAAACAAATTATTTTAGAAGTTTTTAAAGTTGGAAAATTAGGGGTTTATATATATATGTATACATGGACACACGTATGTATGTTTTTCTTTCCAGCTTTAGAATTAGATGCCTTAATTATGAAATACAGGATAGGAATAGTGAAATTTAAAAGCTTCTGAATGTGGTCCATAATAGCTTTCTTTATGGGAAAAGGAGCAATTAGAAAGCTTATCAGAATTTTCTAGGGTTAAAAGCTACTGTGTGATTGTTATTAAAAAGCTAAATATGTGTCCCTTTTCCAGTGAAAGGAGCTCACACGTTTTTATCTCTGTAAATGGATTTGACTGTAAAATGACGACTTTTTGTCTAAGAAAATTTGTCACAGCCGCAGAAGTTAATACCATCCTCAGTGAATCTGGATTGATTTGTTTCATTTTCTGGATATAAGAAGTAAGAAGACTTTTATTTACTGTCTAGTTGATTTAAAATTAAGATGGTGTGTATCTGAAGCTTTTCAGGGCTTTGGATACTAAAGAAAGACCCAGAAGATAGATTAGCGGATAGAGGGCAGGTAGGGCAGTCAAAGGTACATGACAATTTCATTTATCACATGGGTCTGTAATTTATCACCTGATCGTGCAACTTATCACCCCTACAAAAGGGCTTTAAGTGTGTGTAGAAGGCAGTGAGAATGGTCTGTCTGCATGAGGGGAAATTCTTCATTGTATGTCCACTCAGATGTTTTCTTCCATTTCTGGAAGATTTCACTTTGAAGTAGAGTTTTAGTTGTACTGGCTGTAAGCGAATACTAAGTTAGTATTGAACCAGCAGATTGAAAAATCTTATCACTGAACAATGAAACAAGTTGATTTTTTTTCCCTTGTGCCAACTGTTATCTATGCTCACATTTGAAAAATACACCATTCACAGAATATTTGTTTGACAGTTCCTGTAGTTAAGATTTTTCTCCGGAGATCAGTGATTTATATTTTTGAAGACAAAGACACAAAATATGGATGAAGACACGAAACTAAAACTGACAGCTCCATAAAGGTTACAAAAAAGCAGAACTAAAATGTTCTACACAGAAATGTATTCTGCCATTTCTTCCATAATTCAGTCATGCAAAGGTTAATGTAAAGTATGAGGTATGTTTTCTTGTAAGCAAATTTTCCATTATTCTAGTTGATGGAAAGAAGAGAAACTCAGTTGTTACATAAAAAAAGGACAAACCAAGCACTGTCTGTGAATAAACCTGTATAGTATGGTTTCATCAACTACTTGCCTGTGATGAAACAGTATTTGAAGCTACAAAGGAGACAGATGGGGAAAAAAACTCTTTCAAAGATATTTTAAATTAAATAAAAATTACTGGCTATCAAGAATTCATTTTATAAAATTATTGGAACTGAAGTGGGTTAAATAAATATATGATCTCAAGCAGACAGGGTTGTGCAGGAACTTAAGAATTCCTAGCCTGAGATGGACATATTATCCTGTGTCCTTTTGTACTTCTACTGGCAATCTTTTCTAGATAGCCACAAAGATGATAAATGTTCTCCTTATGCTTCTCAAAAGTTACAAAATAGAAAATCTAAATTATCAGGCACTGAAATGTGTGGCTTTGAAAGCCTTTGTTCGACCGTATTTGAGGAGTATCACTGTTAATGCTGAACTCTGTTATTTGTAAAAATATACCATTTCAATATTTCTTAAAAGAAAACAGCTCAGCTACTGACCTCATTAATACCTGAAGGTGCTATGATGGTATAACTATCATATTCATATGATGGTTACAGTGGTATGTTAATTATATTCATTCCTGTGAGAAGTACTTTAAAGATCAGCTAAAGGGAATGTGTTTTTGAAATTTGCTTCAGAGATTCAGTGCCTAAGACCCTCAAGAAATGGTCATACTGTATTTGTTGTACATTTTTGATAGAAAATGACCCTTAAAAATATCCTGAAGTGACTGAGTGGATGTATGGGGATTTCATAAGTGTAATTGCACTACACAGTGTGGTAGAGAGAATGGAGTTACTCATTTTGAGCTGTCTTGATATGGTGTATGAAGACCCAGTCAACAGATGCATACGTTAAATGTGCTATTATTAGCCAACAAATTTTAAATTAAAGTGTTTGAAATATGCAGTACAACAATTTTACTGAGTAGAAAAAATTAGAAGAGGAATTAAAAAATGTTTTTATAAGGGCAATGTAAGAGGCTAGGGCAGATAGAAATAGGAAATTTGCTTAATGGTTCATGTAACTGAAAATGCAATTATGCCATTAGTCTTTAAGAAGAGCAAGAATTGCCCCTGTGTAGTATCCTAAAGAAATATCAACACTTCCATGTAATCGTAAGTAACTCCTTTACCCGTGTATCCCACCAAAAGTTTAAAATTGTGTACAAATACAATTGAATGCTAGATTGGTCTTTACTCGATGTATAGATTTGGAGTAAGTCCTTGGTTTATCTAGGCCAGATATCACATTGCAAAATAAGAAAGACAAAGAAACTAGAGCTTTTACAAGCATCTGGTAATTACATTTTAAAAAATCATATAATAAGCTTTTTGTATGTGCTATACATGCTGTTCTTCAAATACTATGACAAAATAAATAGCAAATTAGACACAGGTACACTAGACATCTAAATCAGGAATCATTTTAGCCTGAAAAAATCTAATCAAGAATTAGTCAGTATGAAAAATCTTTTTTATTAAGTGCTGCCAAGAACTCAGAAAAGCAATGGAAGAAATTAGCTAAGTGATCTGCAACTACTGAAGAAAATTAATACCTTACTTGAGTCTACAAAATTTCAGGAAGTGTAATTTTTTTACACACAAGCATTTTCTTTTTCTGGTTGTATATGTCTTAGGAAGGAAAAGTCTGTAGCTCACCCATTGCTCCCAAGGTCTTGACTAGATTTTCCTTCTGTCCAAAAGCACATTTTAGTCCTTGCACAACTTTCAGTCTCTGACTTTAATCAGAAGTAGCATCTCCTACTATTGACAGCCAACTAGTGAAGTAACACCAAGGTCCTTGCAAATATACCTGAGATCTTGACAGATATTGTCAGAACATGAGCTCTGGACTGACCTCTGACTGTAGAAGTTCAGCTGCTAAGGACAAGAGTGTGCAAAAGCTCTTCAGCTCGTGCAGGCAGCTTTTGTTTTGTCAAACCTGGAAAAGAAAAGACACTGAATAAGAAAAGAAGTTACATTATTCTGTGCTGCTACTGCAAACCGACAGGGCATTCTCCACACCTCTGCAGTTCCTGGCACTTTTAACTTTAAAATAGACACCATGTCACACTTCGTTCTTCATTAAAAAAGGAGCAGATGCAGGGTTGCCAGAGTCTTCAGGCTCTGGCTTGTAGAAATGAAACTTGTGCAATTAAGACCAGTTACTGATTCTTTTCCTTTTCTAAATGACTTAAGCAGGTCATTCACGGAGACAGTGTTTCTTTACTAACCTCATGAAAGTGAAACACCTTGTTTTAAATCTAATGCAGCTAAATGGAAACAGCAATAAGTAACTATCTAATGTGCACCTGAGAACTGCTCCACACAAGGACTTTTCCTCTAAGTGCGTTGGTTAGGGCATATAAAAAGACTTCTAGCTTCATTAATTGGCTCTGTATGTGCCAATTTACAGTTTATGTGGAGGCTATTTTTCCTCTTGAGAAAGCTGATTACATTACAGCTCATTAACAAGAATACCTTTGTTACTGAAAGTTTTTCTTAAGCATAGCTAAGGCTCTCTGTGACCTACTTCTGATGCTTTAGAGTTCTCAGATTTCTCATTTTTATTTAAGTACCTACCTTACACATGATTGGCTGCATGATAAGATAGGCTCACAGTCTAATTTTAGATTCGAAGATGTAGGTTTTCTTCTGTGAGAAATAAATTCAAAAATAACTTTTTAGATCATAAGATGCTGGCAAGTTTGTGGAAATAGTTCACATTTCCATTCTAGTAGTTGAGAAAGGGGAACAGCAATCCTGAGCATTTATAACTCTGTTCTGATTCTTTGTATTCAGATGAATACTTATTTTCTCTATCTCTGACCCCAAAGGAATTCCTTGTCAGGAACTTTTCCACTGCTTGCATTGCCAAAAGCAGCATTTCTTTCTGGAAGATTCTGTAGAATTGAATGGGAATTAAAAAGAAACGTTGAAGAGAAATTTAATGGGGTTTTAAAGCAATTTCTGTGGAAAGCTAAATAATCTGACACAGATTTAGATCTTCTTTAATTCTTTGCTAGCCTATAAAATCCTGTTGTACGAATATTATTTTCTGTTCAAGTACTCCAAAGTTGCTGAAAAAATCTGAAGAAGAGACAGTGGTACATATTCAGTTCCATTGGCTTTTGCATATCTCTCTTGGAAAAATGGACTTTATAGAAGATATTTACATGTAGTATTTAGAGATTCCTAAAGTATTGCATCACTATGAAAGTTTAGATTTCTGAGGATTTCTAGATGAATGTTATCTTTTTCTGACTTTAGCAGAAATAGACTCTATTTAGTGACTAGACAATGGTATTGCTATGTCTAGAAATGGCCTAACAGTGGAATGAAAGATGTGACCCAACCAGCAGATGTCTTTGTGATGTCTTTCTTTAGTCCTCCTGGAGTTATTTTACATGCAGACATAAGATGGCACTTTGTGCATGATCTTCCACATATCCTCAGCTTCCATCATAGCAGTGGGGCATACTCAGACAATAATTCAGGGATATGTATTTAAATTAATTGTCTCACTTCAAGGCATATTCTTACTTCAGGTTTCACTACTTGGGTTTTCAACTTTGCCCTTGTACGTGGCTTGCTGAATACTGAATGTATGAATTACAAATTAATGTGGAGATGTCCTTCAGCATCATGGAAGCAGTAGTTCAGGTGAACACTCTCACAATCCTCAGTAAAACCATGCATGAATAAACTCAGGGTCCACACAGAGTAGTCTGCATTCAGAGAGCTGCATGATGATTTGCCTTTGATCAAGGCCGTAAATCCTTAGATGGATCTCCTTCTCAGACCTGCACAAATCTCAGAATTGTGTAAGTTTAATGTTCATGCTGCACAATGTCTTTTCTTTTATTGGTTCTGCTTTAATGCACAGTTAACCTGGGCCTTTATGTACTATATCACACTTTTTTTTTTTTTCCTCCTTTTTTATATATCAGTTAAGGGATACGCTTAACAGATAATATTTTATGTTGCCAAAAAATGGGAGTCAGAGGCAAGTCTAAAAGAAAACCATTTGGGTTGGAATCTGTTTTGTAAAATTAGATTAGTATCAGAAGCTTTAAGGGGTTATCAGAATCCTGTACATTTACAGTAGATTACCCTGTGAATATGCTTGGTGATTAGGGGGGACATAAGTTTCCCTAAAACAGTTGGAACCAATGAATTTACCCTTTAACGTATTTACAAGGTAAAAATGCCTCTGCCGTCTCCTTAGGATAACGCCACAAACAGCATTCAGCCTATTTGCAATGGAAGCGTGCTACTATAATTATACAGTGAGAAGTCTTCACACATAGGTATGTAAAACTTCACCAAATTCCATGTCATATTGTTCGAGAACTTGAACCTAGAAAACTCCATGAATTTAAGGGACTGTATTCTATACATTGTGGTTTTCATAGAAACGTAGAATTGTAGAATGGTTTGGGCTGGAAGGGACCTTAAAGATTTTCTAGTTCCAGCCCCACTGCCATGGGCAGGGACACCCTCCACTAGACCAGGTTGCTCAAAGCCTCATCCAGCCTGGCCTTGAACACCTCCAGGGATGGGGCACCCACAACTTCCCTGGGAAACCTGTTCCAGTGCCTCATCACCCTCACAGTAAAAAATTTCTTCCTAATATCTATTCTAAGTCTGCCCTCTTTCAGCTTATAACCATTACCCCTTACCCTGTCACTACACTCCCTGATAAAGAGTGTTTCCTCAGCTCACCTGTAGTCCCCCTTTAGGTACTGGAAGACCACTCTAAGGTACCCCGGAGCCTTCTCTTCTCCAGGCTGAACAACCCCACCTCTCTCAGCCTGTCTTCATAGAGGAGGTGTTCCAGCCCTCTGAGCATCTTCGTGGCCCTCCTCTGGACCCACTCCACCAACTCTACATCATATTTCTTTTGACTGTATTTTGTTTGTGTCAGAGGACACCAGCATGAAAGGATCACATGAACAGGAAGATGCAAAAATGCAACAGCACTTTGCTTCAGGTTTGAACTACAGACAGTAATAAATCAAACACTTTATTTGCTTGTGGTCCATTTAATCACAAACCGTGGCATAGTGGTAATTTCTCATACAGAAATACAGAAATGGCATGCAGAACACTGTGGGGGCTGGGTGCTGCTTCAGACTAGGAGTGTCAGGTGTTTCACATGGGGCTGGCAGGGCAGGACCTGGCAGCCAGGACCATCCCACTTCCCCACCATGGAGCAGGGCAGCCAGGGGCCAACTGTGACAGCCCCAGCCCCAGGCAGCAGACACCTCCTTGGGAATGGAGATAGGGATGGGACTGGCATCCTGAGATGGACTGAAACAGGCCATATTATCTGTCAAGTTTTTCAAGAAGTAAAAGTTTCTGTGAACCCTAGCTAACAGTAATAGCAGGATATTGCTACATTGTACACTGGGAATGTGAATGGTTATTCTTTTGTAAATTACCTGCTTTTCCCAACATCACCACCAAGACAACAGATCTGTCCAGAGCTGTGGAAAAATTCTATCTGCTTTCTGATTTTTGCAAAAAGATTAAGTCCTATAGCCCATTATACACAACCGGCTTTTGTGGTACCATGGGCATCATAAGGACTGAAGGATTTGTATGTACTGGTCAAGGACTAATATTTTCAAAAACTTTGCCCTAATAAAAAAATAATGTTGCTCTTTTATGAAACTTTTTTTATGAAACTCTGATTAAATCTATAATTGTACTCTGAATTGGGGAAATATTACAAAATAAAACTTCTGTTTCAGAGATTCAAAACTAGATTTTTTTTTTCTGTGGTAACAGAGGTGTCCTCAGAACAACATGGTAATTCTTTTGAACATTAAGAAGTAAAGTAAAATTACTTGCTTATTGAATAGACACTAGTCCTCATTAACTCAAAAGTATGTGTTCAGTGGCAAAAAAAAAGAAAGGTTTTCTCTGAGGATCCTTAAAATTTTCTAATAAGCATATTTTTGGTGAAAAATTTGTTTGAAGTCACAGTGAAATATTTAGAAAGATGCTTGCTTTTGCAAGGAAAAACAGATTTATCACATAAAGTCAGAGCAGACTTTGGCGTCTTCAGGGATCTGTTTGGTAGAGTACCATGGAGGGAAGAGGGGCCCAAGAATGCTGGGTCATATTCAAGGATCACCTCCTCCAAGGTCAGGAGCAATGCATCCCAACAAAGAGGAAGTCAGGCAAAAACACCAGGAGGCCTGCATAGATGAACAAAGAACTCCTGGACAAACTCCAACACAAAAAGGAAGCCTACAGAGGTTGGAAGCAAGGACAGGTAGCCTGATGGGAATACAGAGAAACTCTGCAAGAAGACAGGGATCAGGAAAGCTAAATCCCTGATAGAATTAAATCTGGCCAACGACTTCAAGGGCAAAAAGAAGAACTTCTATATGTGTGTCAGTGATAAAAGGAAGACTAGGGAAAATGTGGGCCCTCTCTGGAAGGAAACAGGAGACCTGGTTATGTGGGTCATTGAGAAGGATGAGGTACTCAACAACTTTTTTGCCTCATTCTTCAGCTGCAAGTGCTCAAGCCACACTACCCAAGTCACAGAAGGCAAAGACAAGGAATGAGAGAATGAAGAACCACCCACTGTAGGAGAAGATCAGTTTTGAGACCATTTAAGGCACCTGAAGGTGCACAAGTCCATGGGACCTGATGAAATGCATCTGCGGGTCCTGAGGGAACTGGCAGATGAAGTCACTAAGCCACTATTGATTATATGTGAGAAGTCATGGCAGTCTGGTGAAATTCTCAGTGACTGGAAAAGGGGAAATATAACCCCCATTTTTGAAAAGGGAAAGAAATAAGACCTGGAAAGAAAGAAAATGACCTGACAGGTCGGTCAGTCTCACCCCTGTGCCTGGCAAGATCATGGAGCACATCCTCCTGAAAAGTCTATTAAGGCATATGAAAAATAAGGAGGTGATTGGTGACAACCAGCATGGCTTCACCAAGGGCAAATCATGCCCAATGAATTTGGTGGCCTTCTATGATGGGGTTACAGCATTGGCGGCTAAGGGAAGAGCAACTGACATCGTCTACCTGGACTTGTGCAAAGCTTTTGACACTGTCCCTCATGACAGCCTTGTCTCTAAATTGGAGAGAGATGGATTTGACAGAAGAACCACTTGGTGCATAAGGAACTGGCTGGATGGTCACACTCAAAAAGTTGTGGTCAATGGCTCGGTGTCCAAGTGGAGGCTAGCAGTGAGTGGAATTCCTCAGAGGTCGGTATTGAGACCCATGTTATTTAACATCTGTTGTCAGCCGGGATAGTGGGATCAAGTGCACCCTCAGCAAGTTTGCTGATGACACCAAGCTGTGTGGTGCAGTTGATGTGTTGGAGGGAAGGGATGCCATCCAGAGAGACCTTGACAGGCTTGACAGGTGGGCCTGGGCAAACCTCATAAAGTTCAACAAGACCAAGTGCAAAGTCCTGCCTTTGGGTTGAGGCACTCCCAAGTACAAATACAGGCAGAGAGGAGAATGGATTGAGAGCAGCCCTGAAGAAGACTTGGTGTGTTGGTAGATGAGAAACTCAACATGACCCAGCAATGTGTGTTCGCAAGCCAGAAAGCCCACCATGTCCTGGGCTGCATCAAAAGAAATGTGACCAACAGGTCAAGGGAGGTGATTTACTCTACTGTTATGAGAACCCACCTGGAGTACTGGGTCCAGCTCTGGAGCCCTCAGCACAGGAAGGACATGGACCTGTTAGAGCGGGTCCAGAGGAGAGCTGCAAAAATGAAGAGAGGGCTGGAACATTTCACATACAAGGACAGACTGAGTGGGACTGGGATTGTTTAGCCTGGAGAACAGAAGGCTCCAGGGGGACCTCATGGCAGCCTTCCAGGGGACCTTATAGCAGCCTTCCAGTACCTAAAGGGGGCCTACAGGAGAGATGGGGAGGCACTTTTGATCAGGGAGTGTAGTGAGAGGATGAGGGGTAATGACTTCAAGCTGAAAGAGGATAGATTTAGATTAGAAACTTTTTACTGAGAGAGTGGTTAGGCACAGGAACAGGCTTCCCAGAGTAGTTTTGGATGCCCCATCCCTGGAGGTGTTCAAGGCCAGGTTGGATGAGGCTTTGAGCAAGCTGGTCTAGTGGGAGGTTCCCTACCCATGGCAGGGGGGTTGGAACTAGAAAATCTTTAAGGTCGCTTCCAAAACTTACTGTTCCATGATTCTATGAAAGCCAATATCTATATCTTAAATAATGGCATTGAAAACTAGAATAATTTAATTTTATTTGTTTTCTTGCTCTACTAAGAAGAATTGTTTTGTTTGGGTTTTTTTTTTGTTTGTTTATTTGTTTCCCCTCTGCAAGCTGCATTTCTCAGCTGCATTACATCTTCCATGCAATACCAGGACTGGAATAGATCTTGTTGCAATTGCCTCATTTTACCACAAGCAAGATTATGCTTCATCACAGCACAATGGACAGTAACAGAAACATCAGGAAGTCCAGTTTGTAAAGGACCACAGAAGGGAATAAAACAAAGTGCAGTTCTTTTATGTCCCTAAATCTCATTAGCTTTTCCATTAGCTTTCAATTTTTAGCTGGCAGCACGTCCATGGTCACTTTAGTCAAAAATTACTTTTTAGAAATCTATTATCATCATATTGTCCACAGAGAATAAGTCTGCTTGCAGATGTTGATGATTTTTCTTTATGCTTCACTTACGGTTTAGCTGTGATTTGTTAGGTTAATGAATCAAGAAACCTATTTAGGGAGTAATATAGATGTGGATAATGAAGCCTAACACAGAGCTGGTGGCAGTGACAGCTGCCCACAAGATCGGCCTACCTGGGTAACCTGAAAGATAAAGGGCATAGTTGCAAGGCAGAAAATGAAATGATACTCTGTGATTTCTGCTTGTAGGAGTGAGAAAGGCAGAATGTTGTTCACACCTACCTGTGTAAATGTTCAAAATGCAAGTTTTCAGCAGTCTGTGTTCTCAGATTCCTGTGTCCAGATATTCTTTAACATACCGTTGACCTCCCTTGAACTCGTTGTGTACAGGTCTTCCTTGTTAGAGGAAAATAAACTTGCTTGTGGATTAAGAAAAATCCAAGTAAGAATTGGAGGAATGGCATTATATAATGGAATAGAAAACTGTTTGAAGTAGAAAACTAAGACTTCAGAGAGGTTAACACTAGAGCAAGACCTATAGTGATCTAGAGGTTTTCAGTGCCTGGTACTTATATTCAGGATAATCCCCAAGGCAGTAAAATGACCAAATGAGCCTTACGGAAGTTATGTTAATATCCAATGGAAAGAAGCACCATGAAGTTAGACACAGGAACTTCAATCTTTTGGGCAGTCACTGGTAAGTGAACCAGTACCTTGCTGAAATTAAAAGGGCATGCTGTTTGCCTGCTTTCTCAAAAATCTCTCTGTTATGTTACAACAATGTCCTGTATCTTAGGGCCTTGTTTGTAGCTGTGACGGGAGTCAATCAAGCTCTCTCTGTATGTTGACGAAACAACTGTATACACATAGGTAACTCTGTATATATAGGATCATGTGCTTTAGTTTAACAGGATTTGATTCATATTGTTTTGTCTTCCTGTAGTTTCTAAAGGCAGAGTAGCATTCATACAAAACTGTTGAGAACATAGTTAGGCCTAGAACTGTTACCAGTGCTGAGAGCATGGAAAAAGAACAACCCTTCTCTTCTAGAAACAAACAAACAGACAAAACCAACCCACAAAAAGCTGAACAAAATTTTCTGATTAACTTTTTAGTTTTATGAGCTAGTAGAAGGAGAATGCAAAAAAAAAGAAAAAAAAAGGAATTTGCTGCAAGGCAATTCACAAAGGAAGGCTAAAACTGGTAAGTAAACATGCAAAAGTTATGATGTCATTTTTTGCAGTCTCTTTGTAGCATAGAAATGCACTTTAAGGTAACTCAGCCATTGCCATCTATGTTTAATTACTCATTTGATAATGAATTTCTTCTTGTTACATTAGGTGACTCTATTATACTGTGTGAATCTGCTGTTGGCCTAACCTAATTTGTATAGAAAAAATGGTGTTAGTAGGTTAGTCCATTTCCACTCCCTGCTGTTTAACACAGTGTTAACAACAAAGTTGTCTGAGAGGCTTATGCCATGTGTTTATTCTCATTGATGAAACTATTATTGTAGTTTGACTCACTGAAGTTTAAGTGGTCAAATTTGTACAAAATAGCATCAAGGATTTTATATATTTTATGTAAGATGAATAAAAACATATTCTGTACTAGTACTCAGATTAAATGTGCCATTTCTTACTGTTACAGCATATTGACACGAGTCCTAGTATTGATATTATACTATAGCTGCATAGTAGTAAAAAGGTGTTTCATAGGGATATATGATGTTGAAGTTTCAAAATGACATAAGCCATGTTGAGAGAAACACTTTTTGCATCAATTTACTGTGTTGTTGCATGACTTTCACTTTTTAAACTGTGTTAGAAAAATGAATTTATAAAACTTCCTACACTCTTGAGATTTTGCCTTAGCAGTATTTGCTAAAAGAAGTGACCACCTATATTCATCCATATCTTTAGTAAGACTATAATATTATCTCATTCTTAGTTTTCTGAAGAAAAGGGGAGCTAATTAAAGACACCCTTATTAGGGATGAAATCCATATAATGACTCCATAGTTTTCAGCTCAAAAATCTGTTTAGTGTCTTCTTTATTGCTGAGTTTTCGACCATCCAGACACAGAAAAACAAAATTTCAGCTCCAAATCCAATTAATGAAATCAAGATTAATGACCAAGGAGCATAAGCTTTCCTCATGCTGATGATCTAATATTGTTTGTAGCTTGGTCTAAGGGCAGCCTACATCTGCCACTGGCTTTTTCTTTCTCTTTGATGAGGGAGTCGAGGTTTCAAAAAAAGGTAGGATGTAAAATGAAATCTTTTACAGAACAGGTTTTGCTTGTACTTTTAGGATTATAATAACTTATTCTGAAAGTGGAAGTCTCAGAACTTTAGTGTTACTTAAAAACTACTGTTTTCTAGACAACAGTCTTCTTTCCAAAGCTGAAGTGGTGTATAAAATCCTTGTCTCACCTTCATGCAAAATCTGGAAAGTTATGTAATGAGTGGACTTACACCTTTGATTACATTACTGTACTACATACGCTCTGTTAATAACATGACGATTTTAAAACATTGTAAACATGGACTAGCTTCATGTCAGAAGAATGTATAGAGCAGAGCCAAAAAACGTCACTATAAAATTGAATTAAGTTCCTTGTTCTGATTTGAAAGAAAAAATCATCACATGCAACATATTTCTCTTTATATATTTGAGAACACTGTGGAAAACTTGTAGGTAATTTGGGATTTTTAGTGACTTCTTTAGACCTGAAATGTGAAAGTCTTCCAATTAAGAATTTTTTTTTGCAGTACAAAGAGTTTCTATTTTCCTAAATTGTGCCTGGACTTACTTTGAAATTTCTATTGAAAACATAAATAGACAAAGCCTGTGTGATTTCAGTTTTTGTTACTAATTGTAACTGCAGGTAAAATTTTCCATTTTATGAAGAAAACCAAGTACTTAAGAATAACTGTTTTAATCTATTTTGTTTTGTTGGGCATTTTCAACAAGGAAAATGTCATAGTGCAGAAAAGATGAGACAATTACCCACAGTTACGTGGCATATCAATGGTATAGACAGAAATAAAAAATTATGTCTATAGTACTCTCCCAAGTCTTTTGCTTCACTAGGCATGTTATTCACCTTGAAAAATGCTTGAGTTTGAAATAATTTCTTGAATTTTTATTGCATTAACAATAGTAAAACAAAATAGAAATTTTCATATGGCTCACAGAAAGATTTTCAAGGGTTCTCTGTGTTCCAGGGTCAAACAGTTTAGTGAGAGTTAAATAATAAAAATATATATTTTCTTCCACTCATTAACAAATGAGGTGGTGGAGTGGCTCTATATGTTAAGGAGTATTTTGATTGTATAGAAATTGAGGATTACAATGATAAATTTGAATGTTTCTGGGTAAGAATGAGGGGAAGGGCTAACAAAGCTGATATCCTGCTGGGAGTGTGTTCTAGGCCACCCTCCCAGCAGCAGGAAGCAGATGAAGCATTCTATAAGCAGCTGGCAGAAGTCTAGCGATCGCTCCCCCTTTTTCTTGTGGGAGACTTCAACTTGCCAGACACCTGCTGGAAACACAACACAGCAGAAAGGAAACAGTCTAGGAGATTCTTGGAGTGCGTGGAAGATAACTTCCTGACACAGCTGGTAAGCGAGCCTACCAGGGGAGGTGCCTCGCTTGACCTGCTGTTCACAAACAGAGAAGGACTGGTGGGTGACGCGGTGGGTGAAGGCCGTCTTGGACTTAGTGACCATGAAATCATAGAGTTCTCAATCCTTGGTGAAGTAAGGAGAGGTGCCAGTAAAACCATTAAGATGGACTTCCGAAGAGCAGACTTTAGGCTGTTCAGAATGCTGGTTGGGAGAGTCCCTTTGGAGACTGTCCTGAAGGGCAAGGAGGCCCAGGAAGGCTGGACATTCCTCAAGAGGGTGGTTTTAAAAGCACAGGAACAGCCTGTCCCCATCTGCAGAAAGACAAAGTGCCAGAGAAGATGACCAGGCTGGCTAAACAAAGAGCTTTTCCTGGGACTCAAGGAAAATGGAGAGTATACAACCTCTGCAAGAAGGGTCAGGCAACCCAAAAAGAGTACAGGGATCTTGCCAGGTCATGCAGAGTTCAAATTAGGAAGGCAAAAGCCCAACTGGAACTCAACCTGGCTGCAGTGGTAAAAGATAATAAAAAATGCTCTTACAAATACATCAACAACAAAAGGAGAACTTTGGAGAATCTCCATCCCTTATTGGACACAGGAGGGAACATTGTCACCAAGGATGAGGAAAAGGCTGAGGTGCTTAATGCCTTCTTTGCCTCAGTCTTCAATAGTCAGACTAGCTATCCTCAAGATATTCAACTCCCTGGACTGACAGGCAGGGACAAAGACCAGGATAGCCTGGTCCCCCTTCAGCTGTTTGCAGAGACACAGGCTCTGAAATTCTACACCCAACATCTCTCTAATTTCTTGTTATCCATGTCTAAAGCTTCCTGTCTGGCTGCTGAAGGCCATTTGGCAAGGGAAGCAGAGAAATGGCATTTGTAATCTGTTTAATGTAACCAGAGGAGAATCTTTTGATTTATAATATGCATTATGAATCTTAGAAAGCAAAAGCTAAGCAAGACTGCAGCTAAGCAAGTAACTAATCAAACTATTATTTTTGTCATGTTTACTTGAGCTTCATGTCAAATTCTGAATCAGAAATCCCAATCAATAATTACCACAGAATGGACAGGATCCATCTGCATCCTTGTAATCACGTTAAATTATAGAGCAGCACTTTGGTTGTAAGGTTGCTGTGAGACCTTACTAACTGGACAGCTTTGACCATACATCTGTCAGGGAAGCACTGTGAATTGCCCTGCATTGTAGCACACCAAGGTTTACAGTTTTAAAGTGACCTGTTAAACAGTTGTGATTTGCTTTCATGATACTACTGGTTTGATCCATTATACTTGTTCCTTACCTTTTATTGCATAGTCTTTACTGCTTTCTTTTATATTTCCTTACTACAGGTACCAAATTCGTGCAACAGACTTCGTCTTGTTTGAGTGCATGACATCTCTCTTCACCTGACTCAAGTGCAATTCATGTCATTATGCTTAGGAACTCACTGGTAGCTAGCTGAATAGTTATGAGGGTTATTGTCACGGACAAGAGTTGCACACTGAAGCAAAATACTGTGATAATTGTAAAATGTTGAGAATGGGGCTGTGAGGTTTTGATAATCTCTTGGTTTAGTGCTGTGACTAGAAATCCAGCTTTTGAACTTCTGACATCTAGCACTGGCTTCTGTGAAAGTTGGATCAGATGGAACCTATCAAGGACTTCTAGGTTTGCCTCAGTTATAATTCTCAGTAACAATGGTAAATGAGAAGGCACACTGTCTTCTTAAGGACCCTTGTGCCCATGGCCAGTTTGTCCTGGCAAACACCAGTTGTGTGGTGGTTAAGTGCAGGTGGTTTCTGAGGCAATCTGTAGGAAAAAAACTGGCTTCTGGCAGCCCAGGTGATTGTGCTCTGCCAGAAAAGGGGCCTGGTGCCTTTCCACTTGAAAGCCACCCAGGTGTAACACTGAAACCTCCCAGGTCACAGAATCACAGAATCACAGAATGTTAGAGATTGGAAGGGACCTTGAAAGATCATCTAGTCCAAAATCGTTGCCGGAGAAGGAACCCCTAGATCAGATCACAGAGGAACGCATCCAGGCAGGCTTTGAATGTCTCCAGAGAAGGAGACTCCACCACCTCTCTGGGCAGCCTGTTCCAGTGCTCTGTCACCCTCACTGTAAAGAAGTTTTTTCTCATATTCAAGTGGAACCTCCTGTGTTCCAGCTTGAACCCATTGCCCCTTGTCCTGTCATTGTATGTCACAGNACTCTTTCCAGCAGTTCCCTGTCCTTCTTGAACTGAGGGGACCAGAACTGGACAAAATATTCCAGATGAGGTCTCACCAGGGCAGGGTAGAGGGGGAGCTGAAACCGGGACTTCTTTCAGTGGTACAGCATAATGGGGTCTTGCAAATACTGTTCTTCTACCCCAAGCAGTCCTGAAAAGTGTCTGAAATCACAACATTGTGTCATGTTAACCTTGCTGTTAGAAATGAATAAGCTCTAGGCTGGGAAGCTAGTACAGTGTGTCTAACATGTAAATGATATCCATATTCAAGACTGCCTCATGTAGGTTAAATGATGTAGGCAAAAGTCTTAAGCTCTGAGTGGAACCAGATGCTCTTTTGGTACTGACATAGGTTTTACCTGCTGTCTGCAAAACACAGTTAAAGAGTTTCCCAGTGTGGAATTTAGGAGTGGCTTCAGATCTTTACTTAAGTTTGCATTACTGTATAATTTTATCAACAAGGTCAGCTTTTTGACCATCTGTGCGTGAGTAGAAGGTTTGGACATTTTATTTTTCAAAATTAAATTACCCTAATATGCTCTGTTTGAGCCTGTGCCCCGAGTTCATCCAGAAGTGGAAGCTGGCGCTAAATGCATTGTCCAATTTCGTTAGCATGCTGTCAGGATGGCAACCAGTTTGGCCTCTTGCCTCTTCTATTTGCAGATATATGGGCAGAGTCTGAGATTGGTTGGAGTTACAAGACATTTAAATAGTATTGAATCAGACGGCTCATCTTCCATACTATCATTGACATTGTACCATTTTTCTCTCATAACACAAGACAAAGTCAGTACTGGCAGGACATGATGCACAGTAGTGTCTTTGTTCTGGCATTTGTTTCAAACTCTTTTAAAAATTGTCTTAAAGCTGTTAAAGATTAGGGCTGTCTGTAGAGACTATATATCTGATGAAGCTTCAAGGTGTTGTATAGTATCAATGGTATATAATTTATTTGAATTCCTGACTGGCTGTGTTTAACCAAACTTCGGTGGCTTTTTTT
>VZTO01012547.1:1443-12470 GCA_013400615.1 Syrrhaptes paradoxus
TCACATTCCATTTACAGCAAGCAGGGAAAGTCTTCAGCAGATAGTACTCAGCCTGGAACTTTTCAAAATAAATAGGTCCTATCACACATTAAAACAGACTTTACAGTACATGTCTCACAGTATTTGAACAGGATTGGGTTCCTCAGGCCCTTCTGTGGAGACGTTGTAAGCATACCTTATGTATTTCAAGATCTAACCTCATGCTATGTAGTAGAGAGACACTGACATACTAAGTTGACTTTCTTCATTTAATGCCCCATAAAACTTATAAATATTGACTACTAAGATTAACATTTCTTCTTGCTCATTTATTAATTGTACTTATTATTTAATGGATGCCTTTATGGTCTGTGTTACAGAAGATTAATTTTAAATGTTAACCTTGGCTTTGATAATATTTTAGCTACAAAGAAAGAGTAAGTATAACTATGATACTTCTGTGGGTTAAATGAATTGATAAATAAGTTTGAAATTGTTTTCATATTCATAATTATTGAATAAAATCCAGTGGAAATAAATGCAAATTATACTGAAATGTATGGAATAGCTTTTTCTAAAAAACATGAACTTTAATTGAAAAAAATAATATTTCTATTTATTTTTAACCTCTCCTTCAATTATCCCATCTTTATAATGTTCAATTTTCTTTTAAATTATCACCATTGTGTACAGTGTTGTAGTCTATGTTCTATATGCTTGTCTGAAAAAAAGAACTTTGGTGGATTTTATCAGGAAATTGTTTTCTTACAACATTAGCCTTCTTGAGATCTTTTTTGAGGAAATGGTTATGTAAAATTACAATAGAATTTTAAACTCCAAAGCATTCATAGGTGGAAAAACAACTCCCCCTGAAATCTCTTCTGTTACAAGAGGAATAGCCATACATTTTAATTCTGAAACATTTCATGAACAATTTTGTCTTATCTATACTTGTTTCTCACTTCAAAATACAAAATAATTTCAAATGCAAAAACATGGTCCTGGCCTTTTCAAAATTATTAAAATACAATATTTTTCTATCTGCAAACATTTTACACTTAAATACACTGAAACTCACACTTTTTATGAGACAACTTTATGAGACAACTTTTTCTGAAGGCATAATTCCCAACTATTATTTCTGATGATTCAATTTATAAGATCATATTTAAATATTATTTATCCTTTGCAGGTTTCATTAAAGCAATCCCAAGAGTGTAGTGCAATAATGTTGCTTTTTATAGCCTATTTGTTTGGTATCCAGAAGAAAAATAAGATAAGTAAGATAAATGGTCTGTAAATATCTGTAAATTAGACGAAGATATATAGCAAGGTGACATTTATCAGTGATGCTTTATCCTGAAAATGACTGAACATACTGGCCTCAGGCCAGATAAACAAGTAATGAGCTATTTACTGTACAAAGTTTAATCCATGCATAAATTCTTTAGGACATTAGAGAACAGTACTCAGCATCTGGTAGACAGACTTTATAAAAAGTATGTTGGGAAATTTATTTAAAATTTTGTTCTGAAGTATTCATAAATGCAGCAATGGGTCCCCTTAACTCGTAATCATATAGGAGATAAATACCAGACAAAAAGTCAGTATGATTCAATGAAGTATCACAAAAATGCTCATGCTGTGCCACTGGCACATGGGCTATCTTACCTGAACTAGCTCATTCAGTGCTCTCTCAGGCAACTTTATGATGTACTTTCCTAGGTAGTGTAGATATATCTGAGATTTAAGCAAAGGAACTTGGACTGAAGCTTAAACCAGACAGTCAGCAAGGGTGAGAGTAGTTAAAACAAACGACCAAAGAACCATTATCGACTATACGGGTTTCATCAGTAAAGACTGTATTTCTTTTAAAGGATGTTTTTCCAGTTCAGCACATTGGCCTAGGTGAATGACTGTGAACAAAGTCCATGGCTTGCAGTAGATTCTGTTGTAACAATAATTCTGTCTAGCTCATAGTCATCTGTGACTACTGGCTGCTTTACAAAGAGTAAATTCAAAGGCCACAGTCAATTAGTTTTGCTACCAGCTATAAATACAGAATAAATACATTGAATTCATAGGACTTTATTCATTGAAAAAATGAAGACAAAGAGGAATTTAACCCAAGGTATCTCAGCTGAATGGGTATCAGAGTACAAATTGATGGACAGTACGTTCAGGTTCCAGTGCCTAGCCAAGTGAGACATTCAGGTTTCAGAGCCTTAGTATCACACCATAAGCACTCCTACAGATTGCAAGACCAAAGTCTTGCCTCTTTTTTTGAGAAACTAAATAGACTACTTAATGAGAGACCCAAACTTTCTAGATCTACATGGGTTTGCATCCACTGCTGTGCCTAAGTGGGGGGATCCTAGAGATACAGCAAGTTCTGGACACACTTCAGTAGACTGTCCTGATCTATCAAGTCTGCTTATTTATTTTCTTACTGTCATTGTCTGCCAACTAAAAAGCAGAATGAACACTGGGTTGGATGTGGGGCCTAATTTCCTTCATTACCTTTGTGCTCATACTGATCACAAAAAACACCACTGTTCTATGGGAAAAAGCTGAGGCTTTAACCTGGAAATCATAAAATCTTCATTATTCCCAGACAAGCCTATAGATCCGTCCAGGTCATACATGTTGTATGGACAGAATAGCATATCAAGTCACTAATGTGCTGCAGTTCTAGACATGAGGAAGGTCAAACATTTAAACCACAGGCTTTTCTTCTTTTTTTTTTTTCACTGCAGTTGCTATTTAACAAAAGCAGTGAAACTTAGCAAGTGCCCCCCCAAACCTGAATTGCCCATGACCAAGTTACTCATGAGCCACATCAAACCAGCATTGCTTCTTGGAACTTCCCTACACAGAAAACCACTGGGAATCCAAACTTGTCCAAGGTTTCAGTGTTAACATACAAGGAAACTGTCTGCACCCCAGTCACTGAGAATTTACTCCAAAACTCTAAAATATTTTGAATTTTTTCTTGTTTTACAAAGCAGTCTTAAGAAAAGGTGGCAGCAGTGCATATATAGGAGTAGGCTGTGATGGTTGCACGCTGCATTTTTCCATATTATTGCTCTGCCCTCTCCTGGGCCAGCCAGCATACTGCTATAGCCAGCACACAGCAGGCGATGGCATGGACAAAGCAAATGGCACAGTAGAAATGTACTACTTTGCACACATTGCTGAACGACCTGCTGTGAATCACTGCATTTTCTTGAATATCAAGTAGGAGAAAAAACAATCTAGAAAGCAAGACAATTTGAGTACGTCTGCTATTTACTTTATCATTCTAATTAATGCCGTTAGATGAAAAGTGCAACATTTTTCTAAAAAAAAAAGCCCAAAAAAATTCCCAAAACCATGAAACCATGGTAACACTTCTTTATTATTTCTGTCATATTACCTGAATACTTTATTTCAAATTTTGAACTCCAAAATAAATGGAAACTACTAGATATATATTTATGTGGTTTTGTAGACAAATTTTGTTCAATTTTAAATCAAAAATAGTATCTTGATTATGTCATTTATGGGTTGGTTTTGACTGATGCATATCCTTCTATTTGCTTACTTCTCAATGGAAAAAAGCAGTTTGGTCAGTTTGGTGAAGTAGTATTGCTAGTCTGGTAAAGTTCCACTAACCAGAAAAGGGGAAACATAACCCCCATGTTTAAAAAGGGAAATAAGGAAGACTCCAGGAACTACAGGCTGGTCAGTCTCACCTCTGTGCCTGGCAAGATCCTGGAGCAGATCCTCCTGGAACCTATGCTAAGGTAAAGGGAAAATAAAGAGGTTATTTGTGACAGCCAATGCGGCTTCACTAAGGGCAAGTCATACCTGATGAATCTGGTGGCCTTCTACAGTGTTGGTGGATAAGAGAAGAGAAACCGACTCTGTCTACCTGGACTCGTGCAAAGCTTTTGCCACTGTCTTGCATTACATCCTTGTCTCTAAGTTGGAGAGACATGAATTTGACAGTTGGACCACTCAGTGGATAAGGAACTGGCTGGATGGTTGCACTCAAATATTTGAGGTCAATGGCTCAACATCCAAGTGGAAACCGGTGATGAGTGGCATTCTGCAGGAGTTGGTATTGGGACCAGTTGGAGACATGGACAGTGGGATTGAGAGCATCCTCAGCAAGTTTGACGATGGCACCAAGCTGTGTGGTGTGGTCAACACACTGGAGGGTAAGGATGTCATCCAGAGGGACCTGGACAGGCTTGAGAGGTGGGCCCATGCAAACCTCATGAATTTTAACAAGGCCAAGTGCAAGGTCCTGCACATGGATTAGGGCAATCCCAAGCACAAATACAGGCTGGGAGGAGAATAGATTGAATGCAGCCCTGAGGAGAAGTACTCGGAGGTGCTGGTTGATGAGAAGTTGAACATGACCCAGCAAAGTGTGCTTGCAGCTCAGAAAGCCAACTGTGTGCTCGGCTGCATCAAAAGAATCATTTCCAGCAGGTCCAGGGACATGATTCTCCCCCACTATTCTGCTCTCGTGAGACCCCACCTGGAGTACTGCTTCCAGCTCTAGGGTCCCCAACATAAAAAAGATATGGATTTATCGGCATGAGTTCAAAGGATAGCCAAGAAGATGGACAGAGGACTGGAGCATCATATGAGGACATGCTGAGAGAGTTGGAGTTGTTCAGCNATGCTATGATTTCTAAGCAATTTCATATTAGTCACTAATTGCTGGTCATCATTACATTGCAGGAGATTAAGGTTAGCATTTTAAAATGAGAATGCTTAAAAATGAAGTCTGAAATATATTTTAGAAACCTAAAATAATGTACTGTTTCCAAAGCTACTGAATGCTCCCATGCCATCTTGGGGAAAAATAACCCCAAACCAATTCAGAGTTGTCTTAAAGCCTAAAAAGCAAATAAGGTACCCTAATTCGAAACTGTCAGTTTAACAGCGTTTATGAAAATTTTTAACCAATTGAGAAACATGGTCAGAAGTTGGCATAAGTACATTTTTTTTTAAATAAAAACCCTCTTTTTGTGGAAACTGCTTTCTGATGGGCCAGTCAGTCTTTAGCTCTTTCTTTGTGCAAGTTAAAAAACATTCTATTAATAATGCTTGACTGAGTAACTGTCATTTTACAGCACCCATAGCCATCAGATAAAATGTGTACATCTGAAGTAGACAGGCATACAATAATAAAATTTACAAAAATATTTAAGAGACAACATGCTATTTTCAATAACAATGTCTGTATAATAGACTATATTCTCTCCAGGTGAAGTAGATCTCTTGTCTTTGTGAATTTTCACATACACTTTATATAAAGTAGAGGCTAAGAATTTATACAAAAACTCATCAGCAGTTCATCAAGACACAGCATAAGTACACGCCATTAATTGTTCATCTGCCTTTTAGTTAATGCAATGACCTGTTCTATGAGGATAAGTTATTAAGCAATGAAATAGGATGATTGGATTAAGCTAATTATTTCCTTTGAAATGACATTTGTACATAGATGATTTGGCCTTGCCAGAATGAGTTATATAATCTAAATGGTGGTTTTTGCATTCCATTTCACAACTTCCAAAGTCATATTTTACCTGATAGATGGGATCATTAAAATTGTGATTAAAAAAATAGGTCACATAACACACTAATGCTGTCAAACAGACTCTATACCAGGGATCACTTGCTATTCAATTTAGCCTGAGGTGCCTAGGCAGAGGATATATTAATAAGTACCATTATAATGACAGGTCTGATCAGATTATTTACTAGAACCAATGATGTATGCATAGGGATATAGAATCTAAAATTGTAAAGTTTTATATAGAAAATAATCGTACTGACAAGAAAGCTGCAGTATGAAGTGTTTTTTACTTCTGTTGAACTTTACTGGTAAAACCAAAGTTCAGAAAGTAAAAGAAGGCTTTACTAGAGTACATCTGCCAGTTACTTTTTGTGAACAGGCTAGAAATTCCCACTGGTCATGCTCCCCATCTGGTCTCTTTACTTTGTGTGCATGAAGTGAGCAGTTAACTTCTCTCTGGGTAAGAGAGTACAAGGCTGGTAGCTGTTTCAAATTTAATCCCACAGCAGACACAAGACAAAATGAGAAAATGTTTCTGTGGTACATCTCTACCTGCATTGTATGTCTCATTATCTTAACTCACCCTGACAATTCTGCCACTGTTTCTGACAGGTTTTCTGACAAGAACCACTGAATGGAGAAGACAGGATCCATAATCAACCTATCAACAGCTCAATCATGGCAGCCTCTGTCACCAAAGACAGAGTGGGATTAGGGTCAAGAGAGGCAGCATGTGTTGAAAGGGTGGGAAGAAGGGGAAGAGAAGAGATAACACACTGCAAAGGAGCAGAAAGGAATAAAGGCAATGTAAGGAGCTGAAAAAAGGCAACAATGAGTCAGATGCTCACCGTTGCTGTGCTGCCCCAAAACTGGCCCATTCCCATAGAATCTGCAAGACCTGCACTCTCAGGGATAACTGCTATGGGTAGTTTTTTTGAGTAATTTATGTTCTCGGTCTACTTCTAAGGATGACAAAGGTGAAAGAAGCCCAATGAGATGTGAGTAAGCTTTCCTTGCAATAGTTAAGCATAGCTCAGCACATACTAGTTGTACTCTACTTCCCAGGGTGAGGCTTAGGCAGAGACCTGATCTCAGGAGATGTCAGGCTCTCTGCTGAGCTTTTCTCACTGCTGTACATGTGTTACAGACACACAGCTTGTCCTGCAGCTTCATGACTGTCCTTGTTTTGGACGGGACAGAGCTAACTTTCCTCATAGTAGCTAGGAAGAGGCTACGTTTGGGACTTGTGCTGAGAAGAAGGCTGATCACATACTGATGTTTATAGTTGCTGCCAGGACAGTCAAAGGACTTTTCAGCTTCTCTGCTGTGCCAGTGTCTGCAGGGGCAGGAAAGGGTAGTAGGGAGCACAGCCTCAGTTACTAGCCTAGGATTCGACCTTAGCTTTAGGACTGAGGCCTCTGAGTCATCTCCCTCTCTCTTGGGGTCGTCTTTCACTCTCTCGGTCAGCTCTCAGTCTCTCTGACTCTTGGGTTCTCATAACTTATCTGGGGTTGCAGTTTCAGGACTCTCTGCTCTGGCACCATTAGCCAGGAATGGGCTGAGCCTTGGTCATTGGGTGGTGAGCAGTTTCACCATGCATCACTCATTTGTATGTTTGTATATTTGTATATATTACTATCACTATTATAATTATTATTTGTAGTTTTGTTGTAGTTCAGTTATTAAATGGTTCGTATCTCAACCTATGAGTCTCTTTTCCCTTTACCCCTTTAATTATCTCCCCCATTTGAAGGAGAAGGGAGGGTGAGTGAGTGGCTGTCTGGTGTTTGGTTGTTAGTGAGGGTCAAACCACAAAAATTACACAGACTTTCTTCTCCCTTCTGTAGCTTATTGGCCTTCCACAGCAGTTGAGATACTAAGTCATGACATGATTTGTTTTAGCACTCACTGGAAGGCTGGCACTTGTGGGAGCAAAACCACGCTACAAAGTTAGAGAGCCCAACTTCTTAGAATGACTCTTTACCCTGGGCTACCTGCAGCTTAAGACTAAATTTAAAACCTTTGATATTTTAAGTGCTAATATTAGGCATAAAAATATAATTATAATCCAGCATTCATTCCCATATACATACATATTTCTTCCTTAGTATGGCAGCAGTGAGATGTTAATTTTTTATCCAAGCTCAAATTATCTCTGTGTTACACTGAACAAAGTGATTTGAAATTACACTCACAAACAGAATTTATATTTGAAGGGACTTTTCACAAATTTTCATTGTCCTAGGGTAGTATTTGAGCCTGTGTACACCCACAGGCAGCTAAGGGATGCTGGTTCTTGTCTGAAAATCTTGGGCTTTCTTCCTCAAAAAAAAAAAAAAAAGTAATGTAAGTTTTATCTATTTGACTTTCTAATTTTTTCCTGAAAGAGATCTCAGTTCTTGTAAAATGACTTGTTCTTACATTTGGTGCATGCATTACTTGCATGCATTTGGCACTGGTATTTATGGTCTGGAAAAGGTTCTACATGAAAACTAATGTTCTGCTTCTCTTGTAAGATGTTTGGTTACATCCTGGCTGATGTGAAAACAATTGGTTAAACATGTCAGTGAGACTTTCTGCTTTATCTAAACAAGAATCAATCTGCAATGAATTTATGAGATAGTAGTGTTAAATATATAAACTCAGTGAAAATTATTACCAAACAGGATCCTGCAGAGATTGGCTAAAAGCATGGAAAATACAAAGCAATGAAGTTTGACACAGCTAAAACACTGAAGATTTTTTGAATGTTAGCTTGTTGGAGTGAATGGCACCTGGAAGAAAAAGGGCTGTCTTTTATAACCTTCAGCTTTAAAATCTAAGTGAAATCTTGACTTGTGGATGAGTAATTAATAGTATTTTTCTTGCTGTTTCTAATTATTTTTTATAGCACAGTACCACCTAGAGGCTCTCTTGTTCTCTATGCTCTTTGTGTGAGAAGGGAGAAGAAAAACTTTTTGAGTTTTTACCATTGCCATAGATAAGACAGACATAGCATTAGAAAGGAAACGGAGCTTAAAGGTGGGGAGGATGGAGGTCCTTCAGAAAAACAAAACAAAACAAATCAAAACAAAAACCAGCTACAATTTCAAAGAGAATAGAAGCAGTTTCCTCAGTCATGACATTTCTCCAGGACAATACTACTACTGAAATTTGTGCAAAGATGACTTTAGATCTAAAATACATTCGGTCTCCAATGTTTTTGTTGCATGTCTCATGTCATGCCATGTCATATGAAAAAAGTTTGTGCAACTATTTCCTACTCCCAACTGCATCATGTAGTAGGTGCAGATTTTTCCCTCTGGTAGAGTTATATGCTCCCTCACTCTCATCCTTGCAATCATTTTCAACTGAGAAATAAAAAGCATGATCACATCTACAACACAATTTTACTTTAATTATGCCAGATAAAATTCTCCTTTCTGAATCACTAAATGAAGCGACTGACATCAGCCATACAGAATACTGATGCTAAAGATAAGCATGCCACCTTGTTGTCTAAGAGTCTAGTTCTTTCCACAGGCCCCAAAAATCACTAGGTTAAAAAAAATTAAAATATTTAAATCTTTGACAGCATAATATTCTGTCTGTCATATTTACCGTATATCATGGTCCCTGATCATTTACGTTGTCTGCAGCCTGTGAAATCTTCTGGAATTTACAGAAAAAGGAAAACAATAGCAGAGAGATTCTATTTAGCAGTCACTGCAGAATATCCAGGGGGACAGGACCTCAGAAGATTGTTGCTTCCATTAAAGGGAAGTAAGGACAATGTTTCTTGCTGCCTCACTTGCAAGATTTCCACCCATACCCTTTATCTTCTCTATGTAAGGGGAAAGAGCATTATCCATGTCAACAGAAGTACTGAAGAGCACTATTTCAGAGAGAAACAGATTTCAATGGAATTAAACATTATCCTTTTACCTCCTTAACAGAGTACAGACTAAGTAAAATACTGAGTAATCTCTCCTATGATTCTGTATTTCATTGATGGGTACATGATGAATATATTAAAGATAATTTTTCTATTTCTGATATGATATGAAATTCCTCCTATGAATTTCAAATTAGATACGTGTCTTTTAAATTGCCTTTTAATAATCAGGGACCAGATTTGTATTTATTGATAATTGCTAATCTGGTAAGAGGTTGCAGGAACATAAAATAGAAGAATTAGTTAACTTGTTATATTTTCTCAGTATTTTTGTTAACTCCTCCTCGTTACATTTCAGCAGTCTGTATTTGTCAGGCTCTCTTCAACATGTTCCAATCAGGAGATCATGTGCATATAGCAGTTTTCATGAACAGGGGACGGCATAAATAGGGCTTTAATGTAGACAAATAGAGTTCTTATGATGTAGATTGCTTCAAGGGTGGGGTTTTCAAAAACCGCTATTAACTCTCCTCCATTTATGGTCTCACATGGCACTTGACTATTTGAAGCCCTTATACTAGAGCAGACACTTGATATTTACAGGTATTTCACATGGTTGTCTGGGTCCCCATCCTCCAAATTACCAAAAGGACTCTTATGGGAAGTTCATCATTCCCATTAAATATTGCAGCTTATAGAGCCATTTCCGTGATTCAGTATCATCTGTTTGAAAGCCATGCTGGCATAAGCACACAAAACTCACCCCACTGTGAGCTGCAAGTCTCACAATTAGATGGTATAATCTAGTAATACAGAAACAAGAAAGAAGCAAGCAATTCTTTGGTGTTATTTCATCAAATTTTTAACTCATAGAAAACAAGGCACTTGCTCTGGGTTTTCACAGACACTGCATAAAGATAATCACTGCTTAAAATTGGAATGCCCAATAAATAAAGCCTAAAGCAGCTTAATGTGTTCCCAGAGTAACATTTCTATTAGTTATGCAGGAACATAAATTATGGCAAAACCTATAGGACAGTCATGGCCAATGTTAATATGAGTAACTTACTTGAGATAATTTAAGAGAATAATCTAGCTGTGGGGTGTTCTAGTGCTCCTCTCTACTTCTACCTATGATTTTATCTGAAGAATTCCTAAAATCACATAAACAGCTCAAAAAGTTGCAGTTGAGCCTTGGAAAATCAAAGCACATTCAATGGAGCCAAGTATGTTTGTGGGGTGGGCTATCTTATCCATTCTGTCTCCACAACGACGTAACACTGTATGTGTTCTCTTAAACTAAAGGAGACGGTATTGTTTTCTAACTTGAGCTGAATGCTTAACTTCAGCACTCATACATTATCACCAGCTCTTCCTGCCATATACAGTCCATGTTACGGACAAAATTAAGATGCCTCTCTAGCTGCACTGACATATTTTTGATTACGATAATTATTTACACTAGGATAACTTGTGAAGCTAGCATATAAAACCATACCAATGTTCTTTGTAAAGAAAAATATACTCTCTTTAAAGATAAAATAGATAATAAATGTAGTTTCTTATTTCTAAATATTTTTTTAATTATTAAAAAAT
>VZTO01012547.1:19827-33275 GCA_013400615.1 Syrrhaptes paradoxus
GCACTAAAATCATTGCAAACACTATCAAAGAAGAAAAGAAAAAAAAAAAAAAGAAAGAAAGAAATGACATATTACATACAATCACCTGGAGAAAGATTGAGAGCCCCACACAGTCCTGAATTCTTAAACCCAAAGTTCATAAGTGATTAGATCTACTGATCACAATTCGATTACTTCTATGAGAAGTGCTAGCAGCAGAATTCAAACCAGGAGTCCAATAGGATTGTATTTCAGGTATGATGAAATCCAGTGCTTGGTTTACATTCTAAAATAACACATAAATGACATTTCCACCTAAAAGCCCGGCATAAACTAATTTTTCAATATTCTAAGGGATAAGTCATTGATCTTTTTTTTTCTGTATTTAACTCATCAGAAAAGCTATTCAGCTAAGGGACACAGAGTACAGGTTAGAGACTAGAAACACAAAAGTCAACAGTTAAAGAAGCCCAAATTCTCATTTCCTATCCAGATTTTGTTGTCTGGTTGTAATTCCTTTTTGTTGAGAATTTTAGTGCTGTTGTTCCATCACCACTCCATTAGCCTGACAGAAGCTCCCATATCCTGAAACCTCCCATTTCATGCATAACTACTACTACCTCTCATTTAGGTTCAGAGCCAACTTGCTAAATTAGTAGCATTGAGGTATACCTGGGAACAGGCAAGTTTTCAGCCTTGATGGAAGAGTGGGAGTTCTCTGAAGTAAAGGCAAACAGCACACTATACAATAGCCTGCCATGATCTGTCAAAGGCCCAAGCTACACAGAATGGTTTTTTGCAATTTCCCCTCTTGACCACAATACTATGAAATGTCATGTTGGTACTTTCTTCTAATAATGTTCAAGTTTTATGAAATCAAAGGATTACATTGTGTTTAGATGAACCGTGTCAGATTGCACCTCTCAGTGCAAAAAGAATATGTTGTCAGAAGCGTAGAGAAATACAACCCGTTTAACCTAGAGGTGATGTGATCTTTAAAAGCAGTGTGTAGCTCAAGGAGAACCAATATAAGATCTCCCTGAAATGTGATTGTAATAGAAAATGTAGTGGCACAAAGCATCGACATACCTTAAAACCGGGAGACTAAGCCTAGCAACGCACCCAGAAAATATGAAAATCACAGAGATTTTCTACAGTTGCAATGTATCTTGTGGTGACTAGCTCTTGCATTCTGACAACCCTTCATGAAATATATCCACCCTTACTACCAGCAACTCTGTTTAACGTGATAGCAGAGCCAATGTTTTCATCAACAGTGCAAAATACAGAATGAGGCTTTTTCCATAATGTCTGAGTGTGGAGAGTCATGAAACAGGTTTACATCTATTTCTGATTTCAAAACACATTTTCTCATGGTTTTCAGAAGTTTTCTGATCTTATTGCCCATGCTACTTGAAACTGTTCCTGACAATACAAATTTGTTAAGATAACTCATATTTGTTAACTGATGGTTCATGACTCTCACTGTGGCATAAAAAATCAATTGGGTGAGAATGTTATTATGATCTAAGTAAAAGAAAATGTCCTGTCAAAACTCCTTTCACAGTATTTGAGGATGAAAACTTGATCTCTAGACACATACATACATTAATTAGATAGGACTGTTAGCAGGGAAACATTTAGGAATCCCCTGCTAGAGGCAAATGTAAGAAGGGAGGGGAGAGGGAGGGACCTGGGTCAAGGATTTGTTTGGTTGTTTTTTGTTTTTTGGTTTTTTTTTTTACAAAGAGTAATGAGCCAACAGCATTGGGAAGACCCCACACTACATTATCAAGGTGGATATCAGCACTTCAGGAAAACAAATATGCAAAGCTACTCCAAACCTCCGTGTTAAAAATTCTGAAAATTAGTGTAGTGTAGATTTCAGTGGGAAATGGGGTGGCTCTGCAAACCCTTCAGGAAGCAAAAAACTTGTACAGAGGGCTGCAACAGGCAAAGAACTTGTTTCTGCAAGCACTGTGAGGACAGAGGCATGTAAATCCACAACTCTGGCTTCCATATCCAGAATACCACAGATCAGATGCATCAGGGCTACTTTGTCTTTATGAGAGATTGCACCTTCTGGCTCTCAGGTCCTGCTAAGTAGCAAACTCCCTGAAAAGTAGGGAATCAGAGACTTTATCATTCATAGAAATGAAATGCTACCAGTGACTTCTTTCTCTTTTGTACAACCACCTTTAACAGACATAAGATCACATCCTCTCTTCCACTCTCATTCAAGAACTGATTTTAAGTTCCTGCTTCAGGAAAATGCCACAGAAATATTAACTGAAAATTGCTCAGGAGGCTCCGGTCCCTGATCCTCTGTTGCTTGTCTTTCCTACCAGAACTCCAGTGGTTGCCGGTTTTAACCGCTTGTTTCCATTCTTAATCTGCAAAGCAGTATCGGCAAAGTGGCCCACAGCCTGCACAAATCTTCCTACTCAGCTGCCTTTTATTGCATTAAAATGAGAATGTTTTCCTTGTGTTTGTTTTTTTTGTCTTTCCGCAGACAGTAGACATAAAGCATTGATTCTGTTTAGATAGAAGAAGAATGTCATTTGCAATTTAACTGGTATACCTTCACTGCCACTCCCAGCAACACAGCAAGTATAGCAATGCTATAATTTGGATTCCTGTTGGGGAGTGCTGAGATGTTACTATTCAGTGCTTACACAGCACTTAAAAACCCCTCCTGTGTTCAGTAATCTCCTTTACAGTTCTTCCACGTGTCCACCAAAGACTATTGTTTCACAACAAAATCCATTACATTGTTAGACCAAGTTAGAGTAAACGGATAACCCAGTCGTTTCAGAGCAACATTCTAGACAGTATTTGTATATGATTTAACAAAACCAACACCATTGATAAACATAAAAGGAAAAAAATAAAAATAAAGTTATGTCACCCTTAACACACAGGAAAGAAAATATACTGGTTTTCCATGCAGTTTCTTTCTGATGAAAACCTTCTTTATTCATGAGTAATTTTTTTTAAAGTCCTTGGCATTTATCAGTAAATAACATGAATATTGCAAAAGATTTATTCTTGCTTCTAAAGTGAAGAAAATATATCAATAAATTATGACATGGAGATTATGTTTCCTGTTACTGAATATTAGAGAATACCTTATCTCAGAATTCTGAAGTGATAATGTTTTAATGAAATGTATTCTTAATTTCCCATCAGGATTCACATTTTATTAGTAAAGTGCGAGTGCAAATTAGATAGACAATAACCTCTGTTCTGTTTTCATCTGCTATCTACACTAGACAAGTTTTCAAAAATGTGGTTTTTGAGGCCTGTCAGGAGGCTCAGCTTTTTTAAGGAACAGTGACTAATAAACCTAAAAATCACTTTTTCTGTAACTTCTGCTCCACTTCATTTAGGAATATTACTGCTACCATATAGATGGGCTTCTAACATGCTCTACTTTTCCATCCAGAAGTGTTGCCAGATGGAATTAGAAGCTTCTGGCCATTTGCCCAGGATTCCTGAATTATCAGTGGTATACTCAGAGCAGCAGCTAGTTCTGAGAGGACTGCAGATGTCTAGAAATCCCAGACAAATGGCTAATGATCATATGCAGATCAAAAGCATGTTGCATGAATTAAAAACATTCCCATGAGAAGTCTATACAATATTACATCATACACGGTCTTTTAATATTCTGCCATTAAAATAATAATAAAAAACCAAATATACAGCCTGTGAAATAAAAAGAAGAATACACATTTCAAGGACTCTTTTTTAAGAGCTTGGCTATAAAACAGATTTACATATAAAAATACAATAGTGTATTTTTCATTGCAAGAACCATTATTTCTTATATTCAGGTCAATGATACGGTTATCTCTTCCCTAATTAGTTTTAAAAAGAAGCAACTTCTATGTGCAAGAAGAAAAAATCACAGCGAAAGCTTCTAGTCCTCATTCAATCAAATGTTTGTTGTCTCTGGCTTGGTTTCTCTGGTCTCACCATACCCCCGTAGCTCTGCCAATATGATAACAGTGTGCTAGAATTTACACAAGAACATGAGCAAGCTGAAGGTTTCTGTGCTACAGCTAAGCAAGAGAAAAAAAATGCAGCACCTGCAAAGCTCAGGCTTTTGAGTAAGAATAGGTAGTATCTACTTTGAGTCCTATATGAGGTCATGAAGAAAGCAAAAGGAACAGGCAGAAAGGCTGAACAAGACCCAGTGACACACTGTCTTGCAGAAGCATACAATTCCCTGAATTTTTGAAATGCAGAAGGATTTTTGTATGGTCTGTACTTCGTGAGCACAGACGTTTTCTAAAGTAAGCAGATTAGTTTTCTAAGTGACAGCACACTCTCCACTATACTCTGCTGTGGGATTCCAGCTAAGCTCCTTCACTCTCTTTAATAAGCGTTTGGAATTCACAGAAGCACTGAATGGTTGTGGTTGGAAGGGGCTTCTGGATGTCATCTTGTCCAACACCCATTGCTCAAACAGGGACACCTACAAAGTTTCTGAGGGCCCATTCTTCCTCATTTTAAACAGGATTGGACCCAGGTTACACTGCTAGTTACTGATTTCCAGATAGACTTTGTTCCACTGATTGCCATGCTCTGGGACAATTTTCAATACATCTCAATGAAAATTCTCATATTACCTATAATAATATTTCATAATAACAAATATTTGTAGAATATCCCGTAATTTCCTATAGTATTTTGCAATAAACATAATCAAATAAATTTTGCTGTTGCTGTGAATGCACACAGATAATTCAGAAATTAATAATTTCAACATTTACTCATTAAATAGCTTGTGTCAAGCTTAGAAATTCCTTTTTGGACTAACAAGTGAATGTATTAGTCTAGAAGGGAACAAGCCAAAACACACTCAGGACTTTTGTTTTCCTCTAGTACAAATGACCTCTGATTATCCTAGAAACCCCTACATTCTCTTGGTCAGATTCTCAGCTCATGTAGAGTGTATAAAAACAATTATAAAGTGTCTTCCCTCAGCAGGTTATCTGACTATGAAACTGTCAAATTTGGAGGTAATTTTCAAGGACATACTGATTTTCCTGTGCTTTAATTTGCCCTTTTATAGAATAGTGATATGATGGGCAGGTGTATGGCAGATTAATTGCCTAACGACAACTAAAGTGGCTGCAGTTCAGTGATGTGTGAAGTGATCCTCATATAAAACCTGCACCAGCAGAATGCTGGACTTAGATGACCTCATGGGTCATTCCTATTTCTGATGTCCAGAACTGTGTTACAGAGTCAGTATATCAGTGTAATATCCTTCTGAAAGGGAAATGTTATAGATATAAATGTTATTAATTATATATAATAAGTTTGCAATTTATTTGGTAGAACTGAAGGTAGTACTACTTCCTGCTACTACATATGTCTCAATGCCAGTTGTTTTCACTGCAATGGATAAGCTGAATGGTTTCCAACCCCCAGACTGACCTTTATCTCTCACAACCCTGTTCAAGGGATAACCACCAGTGGTGACTATCATGGATGCACGTGATTGTGATCCATCTGGCTCCAACAAGATTGGGGAGAGACACATAATAACACAATATCTATCTTGCACGTCTTGTTCAAACAGCTGAGGGCTAGCTGAGCATGGACTAACCAAAATGCAGCTAGTATGCAAACATAGCATAAGTCAATCATCTTACTCCCTAGTGAACAGCCCAGGGCCTGTTGAGCTCTCCTGCACAGCAGTGGGCTGCACACAATGAACTCCCCTTGAGCAGTCCCTGTTCCTTGAGGTTGAGAGATTCCTTGCCACAACAGATTCTCAGTAAGTGATTAACAAGATGCTAAACTATGAAATCCTAGCTAAGTGATATCATATATAATTCCTTAGACATACACCATTGACCAAGTCTGGGACTAGGATTGGATCCAGCCACACCTAGATGCCTCTCTGAGTTTAGAGGGCAAGGATATCCTTTCTGAACCTTGTGACTTGACAGGAGCATCTCCCTGACAGTTTTGTCTGACTGTGTCCTATATGCAGTAAATAATCAAGTGCACCTCACTATCAAATCCTGTTAAATCACTTTTGCATTAATCTTTTAACTTTTTTACTCACTTTTTTAATATAAATAAATATATTACTGTTTCTTTTGTGTGAGAGAAGTGTATAACTAACTCTGACTCCTTCTGTGACACTAATCCAATGGCTTTCAAATTAAGTGGTTATTCATTTAACTGGAGACGTAGAAGACTGTAGTTGGAGTTGAAGGTCATAATTTCCTCACCCTTTATTATGTGGTTTAGATAATGGTCTGTATGTAGTGTATGTGTATCTAAAGTATATCATCATGTTTTTATTTGTCTGGGATATGGCATAGTGCATTTCTGTGTACACTACTGATGAGTCATTTCATTTTTTGTTACCCAGGGGACCATCACAGAGTGTGATGCCTTGCCCTTTGTAATATGAGAGGAACAGGCACTTGTTGCTCAAATGCCAGGGGCAAAGGAAGTTCTAAAAAAATGTTTCCACTTCTGCATATAACAGTGTGCTAGTAGAAGAGACATTGACAGACATCTCCTCCCTGCCATTTGCAACAGTCCCTCAGGAAAGAACCACTACACAAAAAACACTGTTTTCTGCTTTGAAATTTAGGAAATACAGATCAGACCATGATGGCTACGGCTGACATATATTTATGGCAGAATAATGATGGGATCCCATAAAAAGAGCTACTACTGCTGCAAATATGTGGGTAAGATACACCCACAGTTGTTGCACTGTGCATTGGATATGTGATGAAAACTATCTGCATGTACAGCTGAATTAAGTGGCAAATGCAAACTAATCCTCGCCCTGAAATGAAAGAGGATAAATAAGCCAAGAAACTAACATTAATTTTCAGCTTTAGCCAAAGCACTCCAATGTGATTTTCTGCAGCCTCTTCATAATAGGCCACTGCAACAACTCAGAGTGCCTCCAGGGTGCAGATAGTCACAGCGAGAGCAATGTTTGGTACATTTATTAACATTATCTAGCCAGAGGAGGAAAAAATGACCCATCTCCACACTGAAGAGACAAGTCATGGGAAGATACAATATCACTCTCTGTCACAATAACAGAGAAATTCCAGGAAATGAGTGGCGATTGCTTCAGTTCACACAGGGCATTCACAGATAGAGACTCGTACTTGGATCAGACCAAGCACTAAATTGGTTTGAAGTGCAAGCACCTTGCTAAAGTTATTAACTCATATACACCATCATCTACGACACCTGCCTGCCAAAAAGCAGAGGGCTGTAATGACTGTCTTCAGAAGAGATCCAATTGGTCATGTGTGGCATTGGTGGGAGAAATTATTCTCTGAACCTCACGAACTAGGACCAAAATAGCATCCGAAGACTTTCTGTGGTTTGGGAAGATAGCACACAGTAAAGTACTGTATGAATTTGCAGTATATTATCTTACTGTGCATTAATTTCCACATCAATACACAAACTCCATCCATCAGAGTTTACAGGTGTCTCCTGATCCCTCAAGTAAGCAAGTGCTTCACCAATGATACATCTCCACAATGTAATACAAGTGCAAGTGGGTAATCCTTCACAGCAACACACATTTCCCAACACATTGCTATGACAACAGAAGATTTTAGGTGAACTCATTGAATTTTTACTACTCAAAACTACACCGAACATCTAAGGTTGCAGCAATCAGTTTATAAATTGTACTCATTCTGGAGTAGCGTGGGAGCTAATTATACTCTTTGAAGGACACTGAGAGGGGATACATAACAAACTCCCACTGACATTCAGTACTACCATGTGACCGGTTATCTGCTCTCAGGGAGTGAAGAAGAGACAAGGAAGGGAGTTTCTATGAGACAGCCTCTTAGTACCTCTTTGTGAAATATCTGTAGCATCCCTTAAAGCTATTGGGAAAATACATAGGAGTATTGCTTAACTATTAAAAGAGTGAAAAGCCCAAACATGTTCAAGGCATGATTATTAATTCACTATGGTTCTTACTTCACATTACCTAAACTAAGTAGTAAATAAATGATAACTTAAATTCCGGCTTGGAGTAGCAGGTAAAGATAAAATCCCTGTGCCAGACTGCTGCAAAATGTGAACTGCAAATCATCATACTTGACTTAAAAATCACACACTTCCACATTGATTCATCTCTTCTTTACAGTAATACCAGCTAGGGGATTTAGGAATGTAATTGCCTTTTGAAGAGGTCTGATTTTTCAAAATCCATCAGATGCCCATAAATGCAACTAGATATCTGTTGTGACTATTAAGGAAGTGTTAACTTTAGGCATCTAGAGCCTCAGCCTCTCTCTCAGATACAGGACAAGCCATTTACGTTATTCCACAAAGATCTATATTATAAAGTCAACGGTAGAAATGACAGCTTCCCACGTCTGCTGGCAAAACTGTATCAAGAATCACGTGTTTAATTCTATGCTACAGAAAGCAAAGGCGTTATTTAATTTTTTTCTAACATTCTTCATAGGTTTCCAATGTTATAGTTCTCTTTGGAAACATTGGGCATCCCTGAAATGAGAATAAAGTTTCTATGAAGAGAGTGCCAAGATTTTCTATTTTATATCATGCTTTATTGCCTCATTATTCCTCCCAGTAGAGAGTGTTGTGGGGAAATATTTTTGGCTTCTTCAGCAGAAACATTTGTCTGCTCGGCAGGTATTCCCAACAGTTATTTTTAACAACTAGTGCAATATTTTTGACTTTTACCTATACTGTATAGATAGATAGATGCATTCATACATATGTACACACTCATATCCCCATGGAAAAAAATTATAAATATGTGCTTTGAAATGAAAGATCCCTATTGATTCTACCAGATTTTCACTATATCCTATAGCACCCCTTTTCTATAAATTACTAGTTTCTTTCTCCTCTAGTCTCATGAGACAATTTCTGTATCCCTTCACTTTGTCGTCTGATCTCGCTATATATTTTATTTTGAGAAGAACTCTAGTATCTTCCAATCTCTAGAAATCATTATTACTGGAGATATGGAAGGCTTTTTATAAAGTCTTTTTAAAGTCTTTTTTTTGCATAACTCAGCAAATGCATATTGAATACATTTAATTTTCACATGCCACACTTTTAATTAATGTTACATTATTGGTCTTCTGGTCATTGTACTTTTTCATTTCTTTTTTTGCCTATAACTTCTCTCACAGTGTGTGGAATTTCATTTTCAAATCCAGTTTTGCTAATCCTGTTATGCACCATACTTTTCAATTCATCCATTGAACCTTGATTGTCATGGTCTGGGCCACTTGGCCAGCAGCAGCAGATACCATACGGCTGCTCACTCACACCCCTCCTCCACCCCCTCTCCCCCACCTCCTGGGAAATAGGGGAGAGAATTAAAGGGCTAAAGGGAAAAGAGACTCAAAGGTTGAGATAAGAACAATTGAATAACTAAACTACAATAAAACTAAAATTAATAATTATGACAATAATAATAGTAATAATAATATATGAATATCCAAATATACAGATGAGTAATTCACAGCCCAACTGCTCACCATCTGATCACCAAGGCTCGGTCCATTCCTGGCTAATGATCTTGGAACAGAGTCCCAAAACCATGATCTCAGAAAAGAGAAGATCTTGAGAGTTGGCGTAGGGGGCAGGGAGAGAGGAGAGAGGCATTGAGGGGCAAGGGGAAAGGGCTCCAGGCAGATCCTCATCTATATGCTGGGCAAGATGTGCATGATATGGAATATATCATTGTCCAATTTGAGTCTCAATCCTAAACCTAAGGTTAAATCCTAAGCCAGTAATTGTGGGCTATGCTCCCCCGTAGCCTCTCCTGCACCTGGAGATGCTGGCAAAGCAGAGAAGCTGAAAAGTCTTTGAATGTCCTGGCAACAACTATAGACATCAGTATGTTATCAGCTGCCTTCTCAGCACAAATTCAAAAGCATAGCCTTTTACTAGCTACTGTCAAGAAACCTAATTCTGTCCCACCTGAAACCATGACACTGATTTAAAATTAAATAGACTTATTATTCATAAGCAGATACATCAAAGTTTCTATGATTCTTTACTGTCTGATTCTGGAAGAATATGCCATTCTGAAAGTAATTTTTACTTCACATGGGATATTTACTTATATTTTCTTCCCATTCCAGTTCAAATTCTCTGAATTCCAAAGTGTAACAGGGAGACTATGGCAGAATGAGGAACTGAATTTTTTCTTCCAAGCATGTTGATTCAGAAACAATCTTTTTCTTCATAGCATGTTGCTTTTTTATAATTATAATTTTATCAAAAACCCCAGTAACTGCATAGTGGCCCTATACAGGCACATGTACTTATTGTTTCCCAGCTCCTAATCCTTTAAATCTCTATTTATTCTTTCTATCTATTTTATTACCCGATTCATACTGTACGCTTTTTCAAGTAAAGATTAACTTCATCTAGATATGCACAGCCACTAGCATAAAGGATGCCATTCCCAATCAGAGCCTCTAGGCACTCCTGTAATACAAATAATAAACATTACCAGATTCTTCTATCCCTTTGACTTGCTGTCGTATCCAAACATAGGTTTATTATGAATTAAACAAAATTATGGCATCAGTGCATCCCGGCAGTTTATAAGTCTGTCAACCCTTCAAATTCTTTAGGACGTAAAGACATAGAAAATTCTACCAAATGAGCCATTTAAAACCTAGTGGACACCCTGTCTGAGCTGTTGAAGTCTGCAGGCAATTATAATTTCCTGGTGAAAATGTCTGGGAAGACTTTCCTCTCTAGTGCTTAGCACACAGAACTTGGTGTTTCATTTTTGTTTGGATTAAGAAAAAGCATGAATCTAATCATGGATCAGTTACACATCCAGCATACAGAAAATAAAAGCCTTATTTCTGCAAAATTCTAGGGATATGGAAACTAGTTCTGCCATTTTGTATGACTTGGAGAAATCATATAACATCACAGTATAGCAAATCTCCCCAGTCCTTTCAAAAATCAAATAGTAATAATTTGCTAAAGTCAGAGAAGGTGCTGCAAAGTGTTTTTCCACAATACCTATTAAACATAATTTTAAAGACCCCAAAATACTGAAACTGTAACCTCACTGGGGTGTCTTGCTAGTTAACAGCAATGGGAATTTTTACTTTGGGGTTGACCACACTGAAAAAGATTAAAATTCTGGATATAAAATTAATCTCAGTGATATCACAGAATCATAGAATGGCCTGGGTTGAAAAGGACCTTAAAGATCATCCAGCCTGGTCTTGAATGGCCCCAGGGATGGGGCATCCACAAGTTCTCTGGGCAACCTGTGCCAGTGCCTCACCACTCTACAATACAGGCTATGTACCTGTAGTAATTGCAGCAGTTAAGAGGATAGAGATCCTAGCCTGTATGTAGGACAAAACTATGTCTTGGCAAGAAGAAACTCAGAAAATAATTCTATGACTTTAGGGATGAAACTTGAAAACTACTGAACAACCTAGTAAAATATCAAAGCACTAAGATGTTTTTGACTGTGATCTCATTTCAGAGCTTGGTCTTGTCATTAATGTACTCAGTGCTCAACATTTCATATGCTGGCTACTATCCCAAGGACCTTAATACCTCTAAATTCCATTTGTTTTAACTGTGTTGTAATTAGGCCATGTGAATTTGCATGTGTGCACACACAGGCACAAAGTTAATTATAAAAAAAAATTATTTTAAATGAGTAAGCTAACAGCATCCACATAGCTTTAATTCTGGCTTCATTCTGGTAACACTGTACTACACATACCCATTATTTTACACATCCTGAAGCTATGCCTCATGGATCAAAGAAACAGCCACCCTTTAACTCAGCAGAAAGACTACACAATATAAAGACGATAAAAACAACATAAAAACACTCTCTTGCTATCAAGGAAAGATGATACAAAAGTAGGAAACAATATTAATGAATGTTAATTGAAGATTTTTGCAGCATATATAACTATAATTAGATATATAATTTAATAAAATACCTTCAAAGATATAATGGTTCTGTGTAACCAAAGGTAGATTCTCATGTCAGAGCTATGTGTAGAATCACATTCTGAAGCAGTTTTTTGCCCCTTTCAGAGTAAGATTTTCATAAGTGTTCAGATCTTGTTAATAAAAGAAAAACAATGCAATGCTGAGGTCTTCTGAGATATTCTGGCCAAAGTAGGAAGTCCTGATTTTCAAAATTATTCCCCCCTTAAAAAAATTGTTTTTGAAGGTGTGTACGAAAAGACAGTTTCAGGGTTTTGTTTTTTTGAAGGACAACTTGTGATACTTCCTTTAGATTATGTTGCAATATGGGTTTTTTAATTTGTTTTCTGAAATCTAAAGTGGAATCTTAAAAAGGAATTTTTCTGGCTGTTATGTCATTCCTGGTTCATAACAATCAACTTTCCCATGTTCCTTGTGAACATGGTGTGTCAAAGGAGAGTAAGAAAGACACTACCATGCTATTAATTCAATTATTCCCATGATACTATGATATTAATAAACAAAGACTTGTGTGCTGTTACAACTATTTCAGAGGAGTATCACTATGAAGTGATACAGAATACAATGGAAATACAATGGCCAGGGAATCGAACACAGTTCACAAACTAGTAAGAATGCTAATCATGTACCTGTGCCAAACTGTGTACAGAATGCGTACCTCAGTATAGCAAAGGGTTTAAGATAATTCAAGCAATCAATTACAATGCTAGTTAGTTTATTACATGGAAGAACTACTTGTTGTTAGGTAATTCCATTTCACCACCTAGGCTACTCTTTTTTAAGGTGAGAACAAGAGATAAGCAAGCTTCTGAGAAGATAAAACAACAATTAATAACATGTTACTAGGTACCACTGTTATAAATGGCCATTCTTTATCATCAGTTTTCAGAGCACCACCACTCAGCGAGTGTGGACCATGCTGACTCAGAAATTCAGCTCCTCTGCTAGCTCAAAACTGAACCTGAAGCCAGTTTATGCATGACCTGACTGGCAAGCCTACAAAACTTGTTGAAACAGAGAAAACCTTTCAAAAACACATAGCCTTAGAACATCTCTCTGCAGCATTTGCAAAGAGAAAAAAAGAAAAATAGATTCAAACTTCATAGTGATCCCCAACAACCATACAAAAATACCAGGGAAGTTCTGCAAGAAGGTAAATATTTGCCAAGATAGAAGGAACAAAATGCTCCAACAAGTTAGATTAATTAGAAAGATTATGGAAAGGTCTCAAGGTACTTGGAGGTACACGGTATTTGGAGTTCCAACACACCATTTGGCAAATACTGTTCTTGTGATTGCTTTTCAGAACATGCTCAGCACCAAAACCAGTTCAACATTCCAACCTGTAAGTGTCAGAAAGCTCTTCCAGGAGCAAAATTGTACTTCGATGACTCAACCACCTACGACAGTGACACTAGCAAGTAGTAGAAATGGCTATTTGAAAAAAAAAAAAAAAAAAA